>JAUEJK010069789.1:1439-12061 GCA_032274865.1 Eryngium alpinum | reverse complement strand
GGTCCATTGAGCATGAGTGAGCTTTTAGGAAGGGTCTCCGTCAAGTTGGAGGGCCAGAGCAAGTCCACAAGCTCAGGTTCTCATCTTGAGCTTAAGGAACAACCAGTAGTTGATCCCAAGAAACCTCCTCTCTCCAAAATTGGTACAAGCAATTCTGCTGCCTCCAGGAAGAGAAGATTTTCCATTGACCTTCCTGAAGAAGTTTCCTCTGCTCCTTTCCCTACCAAGTCCAGACCTAATCTTTCCAACCTGAGGCTCCCCCAAGCAATTACTTATTTTACCAACTTGGGAGCTGAATTTGCAGCTGCAGATGACTCTCTCTCAGCCTGGAATGTAAGTATTCTTTATTATATGTTGTTTATGTTGTACGCATTTTTACTTACTGCTATTCATTTGTGGTTGTCACAGACTCTACAAGGATCTCTGGTTCTAAGTGACCTTTCCAAGACCCAGGCTGCTGAGATTGAGACTCTGCGTAAGTCTAGGAACGAGCTCAATACTAAGCTCAAGTCTGCTGAGGAGAAGTTGTCCAAGACAAAAGATGAATTCAAAAAACAAGCTGATTCTGCCAAGTTCAAGCATAATGAAGAGATCGCAACCAGGGATGCCAAAATCAAGGACCTGGAGGATAAGATGATGGTCTACGCAGTTTGGTATGGGCTGAGGGCTAGGTTGGACACCATGGCCGAGGCTACAGAGGGCAGGACTGAAGGGTGGAATAGGACTGGATGAAGAGCTCTTTGCTCAACTTGAACCACCTCCAGCTCCCAGCGTTGCCAGTGAGCAGGTTGAGGTCACTTCTGCTATGAAGCCATCACAAGGTGAGCCTAACCAGACTGCTCAGCCAACAGGTACCCTCATTGGTGAAAATAAGGAGGAGAAGACTGGAGAGTCTTAAAACATTATGATTTTATATTTTACTTTCGATTATTCTTGAATAATTGTTCTTTGGACTTATGTGTCTTTTATTAGGCAAGTTATTTTGTTACTTTGTTATTCAGACTTAGTTTCGTGTTACTTGAGCCTTATTTAGATTCAAGTTTTCTTTGTTATGTGGTTTTTCTCGTGAGACTTTGTTTTATGTTTGAGTATATGTGTGTACAGGTTGCGTTATGTTGGGCTAAAATGCCTACCATCTTGAAGCTCCAACTAAGCATAACTTGCATGAGTTGATGGCAATACCAAATCGCTATCAACTTATAGTTTAGTCATGTTTGTGGTCAACATGTTTTAATTTTGAGCATATTTTTATACATGCTCAGGTTGTAAGTGTTTTGTTGTGTCATATATCCAAGGATTATTGCTAGTTGGCTACCATTTGATTCTGAAGTTGTAAGGTGCGATATAGTATTTAATTCGAAGCAACAGAAAAACAGATAATCGAGAAGAAATTCAAACAAGTTAAGAATTAACTGAAAGAGATTTTAATAACAGAGCAATATGTAGGCAAACAAGTTGAAAGGTCTAAGAAAAGAACTACAATATTAAAGCAATATGTAAGCAGTTTTTCAAACAAGTTGAAAAATCTAAGAAAAGGAAAGCAATAAGTAAGCAAATACCAAGGAAATTTTATTCATGTCTAGCATGTACGTATTATTGTATTTACAACCATGGATTGACATGCTTTAAACAAAATAAGATTTCAAATGAAGTGCATTCCAACTACGCAGGATATATTTCCCATCTAAAGTCACTAACCTGTATGCCCCATTACTCAAGACTGACTCAATTTGATAGGGTCCTTCCCAGGTTGGATCTAGCTTCCCCTCAGTTGGATCCTTGGTATTTGGAAACACCTTCCTCAAGACTAAATCTCCTACTTGAAAGGTTCTCAGCTTAACATTCTTGTTGTATGATTTAGCTACAGCCTGTTGATATGTTGCTATGCGTATGCAGGCTGCATCCCTTCTTTCTTCTACCATGTCCAAGCTGTTGGCTAGTTGTGTTTCATTTCCTTCTTGAGTCTGTAAACCATACATGTATGTTAGCACCCTTATTTCTGCTGGAATAACTGCCTCACAACCATATACTAAGGAGAATGGTGATTGTCCAGTTGCTCTTTTAGGCGTGGTTCTATCTGCCCATAGTATCGTTGACAATTCCTCAACCCACCTTCCTTTCCTTTGTGTCAGTTTCTTCTTCAGGCTGTTTATGACCATCTTGTTACTTGACTCAGCTTGGCCATTAGCTTGTGGATACCTAGGTGTTGAGGTAACAAGCACTATATTCCAATCTCTACAAAATGCCCTGGTTTTGTCACTGATAAATTGACTTCCATTGTCACACACTATTTCTACTGGAATACCAAACCTACAGATGATGTTTCTTTTGATGAAAGAGATAACTTGTTCGTCTTTAACCTTCTTGTAAGCTTCTGCTTCTATCCACTTGGAGAAGTAATCTGTTATTGCCAGCATGAATACCTTTTGTCCTGGTGCTTGTCGAAGTTTTCCTACAATGTCCATCCCCCATTTGATGAAGTGTCAAGGTGTAGAAATAGCATGCAGTACTTCATGTGGTTGGTGGGTTACTGAACTAAAACGTTGGCACGCATCACATCTTTTAGCATAGTTGTCAGCATCAGTTCTCATTGTGGGCCAATAGTAACCCATGCGCAAAGCTTTGTTACATAAGCTTCTTCCTACAACATGATTTCCACATTCTCCAGCATGTAATTCCTCCAATATTGCATCAGCCTGTGTTTTTTCCAAACACCTCAAATATGGTCCAGAAGTTGATCTTTTGAAGAGAACCCCGTTGATTAGGGTGTACCTGGATCACCATGTGTGTTTGTAAAGCAGTAATATTAATAGTCAATAGTTATTAGCTTGACAGTAAATAGCTGCAGCCTCAGGTGTTACCTTGAGGCTGTGTGTTGTAGGGATTTGGTTTCCAACTTGTTGTTGGGTACTTCTCCATCCTGTAGGTATTTGATGATGGGTTCACTCCAGTTTGTATTAGCTGCGGCCTATGAACATGTATATTAAATTATAGTGACCGTCAAGTTGTATAAGTATAAATTATTATTCAATTGGATACAAGATAAACCTGTGAACAAGCTATGATTTGTGCTTGTATAGCCTGTTGATCTGTTGTTATTGAAGGACTTGTAACATGCACAATTGGAATAGTGCCCGTCATCCAGGCTGTGGCAGCAGCTCCAAGGTTTGCTAGCAAGTCTGCCTCCGTATTGAGTTCCCTGGGTATCTGCTTGATCTCAAACCTTATAAACATGGCTGCAAGATCCCTTACCAGTTTGGAATATGCATCCATCCTGGTATCTTTAGCTGTATATGCCCCAGTCACTTGATTTACAACCAGCATGGAGTCACAGTTAACTTTTATATGCTTGACATTCAATTCCAAAGCTGCTTGTAGGGCCAAGATTAAAGCTTCATATTCAGCTTCATTATTTGTAGTTTTAAACTCACAACTTACTACCTATGGTATTATGTCCCCTTGTGGCGATTTCAGCATGAAACCCAGTCCAATACCTTTTGCATTAGATGCCCCATCCGTGTATACAGTCTAGGCTGCTTGTTCTGCTCCAAGCTGTAACTGCTGTACTTCTTCTTTAGCCTTGTGCAGTAAGTTAGGGTAGAAATCAGCCACAAAATCTTCCAGAGCTTGTGACTTAATGGCTGTCCTAGCTTCATACCTTATATCATAAGTGCTCAATTATAGGGACCACTTTGCCATTCTGCCTGACAACTCGGGCTTTCTCAACACATTTTTAATTGGAAAGTTAGTTCGCACAACTATTACATGACTTTCAAAGTATGGACGAAGCTTTACTGATGACATAATAAGGGCTAAAATCAACTTTTCCAGAGAGGAATACTTTGTTTCTGCATCTAACAGGCTTTTACTTACGTAATGCACATGTTGCTGCTGGTCCTGTAGCTCATTCACCAACATTGCGCTCACTGAATGGTCACTTACAACAAAGTACAGGTACAAATGCTCTCCTTTGTCTGGATTTGCAATCAGTAGTGCTGTTCCCAAGTATTTCTTTAAGTTGTCAAAGGCATGATCATGTTGTTCTCCCCATTCAAATCTTTTGTTCTTTTTCAGGATGTCATAGAACAACCTGCACTTGTCAGAGGATTTTGATATGAAACAGTTTAGAGCTGCCACTCTACGTATTAGCCTTTGAACATCCTTAGTATTCCTTGGTCGTTCCAGGTTGCAGATTGCTTCAACCTGTTCTGGGCTAGCTTGTATTTCCCTCTTTGTCACCATGTAGCCTAGGAACTTTCCAGATGACACACCAAAGCTGCATTTGGAAGGGATAAGCTTCATATTATATTTCTTTAAAATGTCAAAGGTTACCATTAAGTCCTTTACATGATCAGCTGCGTTCTTGGATTTCACAACCATATCGTCGATGTAGACTTCCATAGTCTTTCGAAGTTTGTCCTTGAACATCATATTGACCAGCCTCTGATAGCTTGCCCCAGCATTTCTTAGCCCAAAAGGCATCTTTACATAGCAGTATATTCCTTTGTTTGTCATGAAGGCAGTCTTCTCCCGATCCTCTTCTTTCATTGCAATTTGGTGAAAACCACTTGACGCATCCAGGAAAGTAAACATTTCGTGACCAGCCGTTGCATCCACTAACGTGTCAATTTGTGGCAAGGGGAAGGGATCTTTTGGACATGCTTTATTTAGGTCGGTGAAGTCAATGCATACACGCCACTTCCCATTCTTTTTCTGGACTACAACCACATTAGACAACCAGGTTGGATACTTGGACTCCTTTATGATACCAGTTTGTAGCAGCTTGTCCACTTCTTTGTCTATCACATCGTTCCTTTCTGGCCCAAACTTTATCCTCTTCTACTGTATTGGCTTGTGCTTTGGATCTACATTCAGGCTGTGTGTGATGACACTTGGGTCTATGCCTGTTATATCTTCTGGTTTCCAAGCGAAACAGTCCGTCCTGTCCTTTAAGAAGTTTATTATTTCTTCCTCTCTGTCCCCTTGTAGATCGGTTGCCAATTGTAGAACCTGATCAGGCTTGGATGGATCCAAGATTACCGGATGTAAGTCATGCTTCGGCTCTGCTATATGCTCCTGGATCCGTCTAGACTTTGATTGCTATGCTTGCCCAATACTGAAGTTGGATGGCTTCAAGGATGCCATGTAGCATTCTTTTGCCAACCTCTGATCTCCTTTGATTATCTGCACTCCCTAAGGTGTGGGGAACTTAATCATCTGATGGTAGGTTGAAGGGACAACTCTCAGGGTGTGAATCCATGGTCGACCCAACAGCACGTTGTAAGACATAAGGCTGTCAATTACACAAAAGGTTTCCAACAGGTTGACACCTTCAACATATGTTGGCAAGCTGATTTCTCCAATGGTGCTCCTGGTAGCTTACCAAGGTGACTGCCCTCCATGTGATATTTTCGTCCTTCAATCCCATTTGCTTGAGCATGGATAACATGATCAAGTTGACTGAGCTCCCTCCGTCCACCAATACCCTTCTGATAAAACAATTACCAATTGGGAGCGAAATAACCAGACCATCATGATGGGGTTCTGATACTCCACATACATCCTCCTGGGTGAAGCTGATTGCAGGTGTATCTGACCTTGTAGCTCTGCTTGGGCCTGGAGCCTGCAAGCTGTTTTCCCTTGCGTGCCTCTTTGCTGCTGAATATGTAGCTCCACATATGTTTGACCCCCCAGCAATGTAATTTACTATTTTTGATTGGATTGGGGGAGGTTACTTTGATTCACCTCCTTTTTGGATTTCTGCCTGTAACCCATGATATCTTGTAAATATCCTATTTTTACAAGTTGAGCAACCTCCTTTCTCAATGCAATGCAATCTTCAGTGTTATGGCCAATATCATTGTGGAACTCACAGTACTTTGTTGAGTCCTTTGCCCCAGCTGGCTTTTCTGATTTCTTGGGCCAACGTACTGCCCCTCCAAGGCTGTCTAATTTGTGTACGAGCTCTGGAATTCTGACATTGAAGTTGTACTCCTTGATTTCAGGAGGAGATTGGGATCCTCCTTCCAATCAAGTTGTACTTGAGCTATGCTCCTGGGTGGTCTTCCTTCCTCCATCTTGGGATATGGTCTGGGCCTTACATCCTGTCTTTTGTGTACGATCTTTCTGGTTGGACTCTCATATGAATGGCCAGCCAGCAAGTTTCTGTCCTCCTCCAAGCGTATGAACGCAAGTACCTTGGCCTGAACATCCTCAAAGTACATGCACGGATATTTTGTTAACTCCTTGTACAACTCGGAGTCTCTGAGTAGGCCCTGCTTGAAGGCCTCAATTGCTGTTGGCATGTCACATTTTGGAATGGACACCTTCTCCCTGTTGATAGGGGTGAGCAAAACCGAACCGAACCGAACCGAACTGAACCATTTCGGTTCGGTTCGGTTTACAATTTTAGGATTGTAATAAATTTTGGTTCGGTTCGGTTTTTTTAAATTCGGTTCGGTTTGGACCTAATAGACCGAACTTTTAATATTAAAATAGTATATATTTATATATATTATATATTATATAAGTAATAATTAAAAATATATATTATATTAATTAAATTATTATATAAATTAAAATTATTTCATTATATAATAAATAAATAATTTATTTATAAAATAATATTTTATATTATAATATATATATATATATATCGGTTTATTCGGTTTGGTTCGGTTCGGTTCTCTTAAATTTCGGTTCGATTCGGTTCGGTTTTCTTCCAAAATTCGGTTCAATTCGGTTCTAATATTTTAGGGAGTTCGGTTTTCGGTTCGGTTCGATTTTGAACCGAACCGACCGAATGCTCACCCCTACCTGTTGAACCTATTCAAGTAGTCTCTTAAGGGTTCATTGACCTTCTGCACCACCCTGTAGAAGTCGCTGGTTTGCTTTTCTAACTTTCTACTACTTGCGAACTGCAGGTTGAATGAATTTACCAGGTCGGCAAACGTAGATATCGAGCTAATTGGCAGGTTGACAAACCATTGTAGGGTTGGTCCGGTTAGGGTTGAACCGAATCCCCTACACATGCAGGCCTCCCTTAACTCTCTGGGAATGGAAATGGTGAACATCTTCTGCTTGTACTGCGCAATGTGGTCCAAGGGGTCAGTTGTTCCATCATACAACTTCATGTTGGGTACTGCAAACTTCTTTGGGATTTCAATCCGTGCTATTGAATCGGCAAAAGGAGAATCAGCATAGCTTGTTAGGGTTGCCTTCTCAAATAGCCTAGGGACCCCAGGAATTTTAGTAATCATCTCCCTCAGTTCTTGGAACTGCTTGGCAACTGGATCTTCTATACCTGCCAACATGTTAGTCTGAGCAGAAATATTAGGTTGTAAACGATTACCAGACACATGCACAGCCTCTTGCTCAGGCTGATGTTTGCTGGGCTCTCCCTCCAAGTTGATCACGCCTCTCTGTGGTGTTACAAATTGGTCGCCCTCATGAGCTACTCCGTCCATGTCCATCATGAGTGGAATTTGGCTGGTGTCCCTCCTAGCTTGTCTCTTAGAATTAGCGGCCATTGAGGCAGTCCATCATTTACTTACCTGATTCGCACCATTTCTCCTGACATGTCCTCCATTCGCTTCATCATGGCCTCAAAACCGGTGTCCACACGCTTGAGCAATTCATCCTGACATTGGGAGGTTGGTTGGCTTCCACAAGGGGTCTCTATGCTGTGCAGAGCTGGGCGTAGTGGGCGCCAATTGTTTGTATAAAAAATTTATATAATATAGAATATATAAATTTAGGGTAACTTGTTGATATTAGTTAAACAAACATAGAAGAAAGAACTTGAATTTGGTGACGTAGAAACCCTAAGTTGGGAAAAACCACGGGTGGTTAGGCCTACCAATCCTTGGAACAACTTTCATTAGAAAGAAAAAAGGATTACAAGCTGAATAAAGTGATATTACAAGCTGCCAATAGTAGCTAAATAAGTGGATAATAGCTAAGTACTAAATGGCTATCAATCTGCCTTTACACATATCATCTAACTCCTATTTATAGTCCTTCTTCTGCAGGTCCAACTTTGGTGGGCAGCTCCTACAATTCAGCATGCAGTTGCTCCAGTCAGCTTGCTTAGTCCACTCTTCCTTATTTGTAGGCATTTTGAATTATTTGACCAAGTTTCATGGGGATAGTGGCTGACTTGGTCCATTGAGTCTTTACAGCTGTAGTTCAGCTAGATATTTTGTATTTGTATTCCTTAGGTTAGCTTGTACTTCGTAGTTTAGCTTGTAACTGCCTTCAACTTGTAGACTGGGCTCAACTTGTAAACTGTATTTAACTCAATGTTTCATCAGGTTGCAATTTTATAATTATTAAATTCAATGTTACATATTCCTAACATTAATCAAATGCCTTGTATAATATAATGTGTACAAAATATTTTTACCTAACAATTATAAGTGTAAAATAGAATTTGAGGAACGTAAAAGTAGGAGTTTAACTATTTGTAGTTTGTTATTAGCAAAAAAATAATTCTTTGGAATCATCTGCTAGTGCGTCTTTCTACCAATTATAACGTAAAAAATATGTATAGTTTGAGCTCTGATTGTTCACAATTTTAACATCGGTGAAACAAGCACCAAAACTAAATGTTGAAAGTCACTTCTGGCTAAAAGTAGTTAAGTGGCAATAGCTCTCTCTCTTGGCTTTGAGATTAGAGAATTCTCATCCCAATAATTGACGGATGAATTAATTGATTTACTCTTGTGAGTAGTGCGTCTCTCTTATGGAGTTTGTAGGTTATGGTTCACGCGGCTTACCAACTAACCGGACTAACAAGGAGTCAAGTCTGTATGAACCAAGAATAGACTATAAACCCGTCAAACAAATCCGTCAAACGCCTTAGTGGGTATATAAAGTCGATATGATGTTGGTATCTTAAATTGTGGTGTCCCGGCTTTTAGAATTTTCTCAAAAAAATAAGCCATTCATGGCTACTAGTTGCTAAGTGTGCCATATATATTGTAGATCTATTTAGATTAGTAGACATGGATGTGGAGTGTTGGATGATAAGGAGCTAACTGATGATAAGGAGCTAACTAGTGTTTAAAAGTATGTGTAGTTGGGTATTTGGCAAGTGGTGTTTGGCATGGTTTAAGAAACTATAAACTAAAGAGATGAGTTTGTGCAATAATTGGTTAGAAAGTTGACTTCTTAATAATGTATACAGAGAAATATTTGATTATAAGAAGTTTCTTGTTTGACCTGGACTTCACTTGCATAATTATATTCTGCTTAGATAGAAAAAATGAAATACTCCCACCGTTTTAAAATATAGGGGTAGGAGTTGCAGGATGGTGGTTTCGGCCTCTACAATTGGGAGATTAAACTTTTCATCAAGTCACATCCATAATATCAACAAAACTACAAAACTACCACCCCGTTATAAGTTATAAAGGTGTTCGTAAGAGATCTATAAAACCTGTTCCTTGAGGAATTGAGGCTTTAAAGGCATTGCAGAAACTCACTTTAAACGTACACACCAAGTGAAAGTGAACAGTTTCAAGTAAATTTTCTAGAGAGCGTACCTTTAGTTTACAAAAAATGTATATTATTCTATTATAAAAACTTATCTCCTTTCTTGCTATTAGTAGGTGTTAGGTCTGTTTGCATATGTGTATGATGATGATGTCCACAGTAATGCATTCTAAATAAGTGTTCATACTTGTATAGATTATCAGAACTCATAGAATAAGGACCTTGTAAACTCAATAGTATATAAGTGTCAAGTTGTAACTAGAATGAACAGAATAAAGTAGGTTTGAGCTCTTTTATGTCAAGTCTACAAATTGGAAGCATTTAGAAGCCCTAAATTGCATCAGGGGAGAAGGACCAAAGGTGTGAAGATCATACGGGGATAGTGTGATTTATCCCCGGGAACGGGTATAAAAGACATCAGGGGAAAGGATCTTCATACGGGGATAGAAGCCAAGCATCAGGGGAAGACTGCTCTCTCTACATAAAGTTTAACTTGTCTTCTTGCTTGGAAAGGAAGCCTCATTTCTGTTAGTGGAATGTCAGAAATTGGAGGAAATCTTGTGGCCCTAAGTACACGTGGCATTTGGATGCTTAGCCAAAAATGGAATGAAAGATAGGAGTGCTACAAGTCACCATCAAGGTGGTCCACACCATACGGGGATATCTCAGGTGGTCCACACCATCAGGGGAAAGCTGCTATCTTTTGTTTATTATAAATAGCCATTGTGTACACATCTTTCTGTAATCTTTTTGAGTTATTTTTCATCTGTATTGAGAGAGAGAGAGAGAGATTTCAAAAAGATAGAAGCTCTTAGTTTGTTTGAGAGATTTGATTACTTAGCAAGAGTGTAGCTCTGATTTGTAAAAGTGTTAGAGAGTTTTTGATCTTGCTTTGTAATTGTTGAAGCTCAATAGTTGTGGAGATTTATAGCTGAGAAAGCATCTTTGCTTATCTCAGAAAACTTTTAAAGTTTTAATACAATTAAGCTTTGATAACTTCTGTGTTGATTTTACTTTATTGTTTCTTTGTAAATCTTCATAGTTATTTGTTTGGTTTGTGTTTGATAAATTAGAAAAGGCTAAAAAGTTTGGAAGAATTGTCTTGGGGGGGGGGGGGGGGGGGGGCG
>JAUEJK010069685.1:0-12063 GCA_032274865.1 Eryngium alpinum | reverse complement strand
CATTCTTTCCTTTTCATTTCTGCCTCTAGGAATCAAGAAGATATAGTTGACCTTGTCCTTCACTCTCACTTGGAATTTATGAATTGAATCCACAAAGTGTTCAAATCATTGATTTTCTGCATTGAGCTTTTCCATTGCTAACAAGGGCTTGGCAACTACAATTTGTAGATCTTCATTTTTATCATTCCCCTGACCCTTTGAAGAGCTGTTTTGACCCTTTCTTGAACTGCCAGATTCTTGACTTTTAGAACTTTGGGCTGCAGATCTCGAAGGAACAATAGCAGAAGATTTTTTAGCACTGCTAGAAAAACCAAAAGAAGGAGGAGGAGGAGGAGGATGAGTACTTGAAGACTTATGAGACGTCTTGCAAGCATCATGGGATTTAATGATTATCCCTTTCCTTTACCTTTCTTGTCATCACCCAACAGCTCCTTAGCTTCCCTCAGAGTTTTCTCAGTTGCCGCATCTGTCTCCTTGAGCATTTGCTTTTGAGCTTCAAGCATTTTATCAAGATTTTCTCTTTCAATCTCTTTTTTTTGGTAACGGTCAATTTCATTAATAAAAGAAAAAGTACAAGGCTACCCTGATGGGAGCAACCGATGAGCTAGGATAAAAGACCCCTAGCCATCTCCACAACTTAACCACATAAGGAAAAAGATCTAAAACTACCAAGCTATTTTCCAAATACGGCGAATTACAACAGCCTGAATGGACTGTGGAATACAACACGAGATCAGCCTATTTCTGCTTGTCTTTTTCATTCATTTCATCAACCACTGATTTCTTCGCCAATCTTCTCCTTTTGGTTTTCTTTTTCTTTGTTTTAGGAGCTTCAGCAGGTATCTCCTCCACAGAAAGTTTTGCAATGTATTACATGTCCAGTTGTTCACAAAATTTGTTTCTTTCCTCCAAGGTTATCTTGCACATCTTTTCATAGATCATAACTTATTTCTTCTCATCTTCAGTGAGCTGCTCAAATTTAAAGTCTCCAAATTGAATCTGAGCTTGTGTCAATGGAGGTCTGCCCTTCACACCTGTAGAAGTGGTGGCCTTTCCATCTTTGGAGACTTTTGTTATAGAGATAATTTGAGTTAGGATGTTACTTGATCCTAGAGCACTCTCAGTTCTTGTTAATACATTCTCCCCCCTTTTTGGTAGCATCATCAGAGCCAATCTTTTGAGAAGTTTGAAGGATGGAGAGGATTGAACTGATATTGGCAGAAATTTGTTTTTGCTCAGCTTCAAAGTTATCAAGTCTCTCTGACAAAGCATTTGTCACCTCTGCATTCCTTTCAACTGCCTACTTTAAGTTACCAATTGTTTTCTTGTCTAGCACAGTTTCCACATAGGTTGTAAGATCAGAAATTGATTTCTTCATTGAATACTCAGACTTTTGTTGCACATTCTTGCAAGTCATAACCATTAAGTGCTGAGTCTTCAACAAGAGCTGTTGCTGAGCATCCTTATTCTCCTTCAGCTCATGATGATAGTAGCTTAGCAAATCATCAATGTCTTGTGGATTGAATACATGAGGGAAGGTGAAAGGAGTGATATCTGGCTCATCACATGCAGTTGCTTTAAGATAGCCCTTTCCTCTTCACCCTCAGTAAACTCCATATCTACGTCATCAGTAAGAACCCCTAAAGCTGAAGGATTTATCCCCGGATGTTGATTTGGACCTTCAGGGGATTGATCTTTCGCTTCTTTTTCTTGAGTTTCTTGAATCTCATTTGCTATGTTTAGCACCACATTACCTGATACTTATTCATTTAAAACAAAGCTAGAAGTAGCCTTGGTGTCTTCAGCCAGAGTGGCTGGTGTTGCAGCTATAGAATCACCCATGTTCCCACCCACACTCATATCTTTATTTCTTACTCCACTCATCTCACTGGCATCACCTTTGGTGGAACTCTTCCCAAGCTCACTAGCTGTGCTAATAACTTTCTCAGCCTCACTCACTTTTGCCAAGGCCCTCTCAGGGGTTTGGCCTTGCTTCTCTCCACTCTTTTCTTTTGTACTCTCTTCCTCGCTTTTATTTAACCTAGAAGGCTCCTTAAGGGATAAGGGAACTTGTAGAGCTAGTCCCAATAAGGCATCTACTACAACTGAAGGATCAGTTGGAGATTACAGATCTTATGCAATGTGTCCCAGAGGCATAACAATAGAACTTTGGGAGAGGCTTGTATTTGCAATATGGTTCTATTGTCCCCTGACACACTTGGCATCTCAATGAAAGAAGTATGAGTGCCTTGATCTACATTCTCAATGGAATCACCTATGGCCTGATCTCTAGAAGGAGAAGTTTGCATCAATAAAGAAGGATCTATAGCCATAGGATCATTTTCAATTGGCTCCTCAGCAATTGGAGAAAGCTGAGGATTTGATGCTTCTGAACCAAAGATTTGTTCCATAACATCTGAAGCAAGTTGTGGAGCAAGAAAAGAAGGAGTTGGAGAAGAGATATAATGGGGCTGAATCACTGAATGTGGAGGTGACTCATCAACAGAAGTAGTAGTCCTATCATGTGCAATAACACTCAAGTGTTTGGTTGTTTCTGTAGTGACCTCACAAGTGCTCTGTGTCCTGGACCTAGGACTATTTTCAATAAATACATCTTGTTGAGAAGATGTATCTAGCAATGTGTTTTTGCCCTTTTGAACCTCCATAGCTTGTTGGGAAGCTATGGATTGCTTGGTTTGGGTTTCCTCAGTTTTGGTCATTCAATTCAACTTCTTGCCCTTATTTCCCCTGACCTCTCTTTCTACCTCACCACCCTCAATACTTTTATCTATTAGAACTCTACTAGTTCTTTTCTTTCCCTTAGCCTTTTGAGAGGCCTTGGGTTTGGCTTGAGATTGGAGTAGTGAAGAAAGCGGTACATCAAGGGTAGGATCAGACTGTGCATTGGTCTGATCCATAGATGTATGAAGAGAAAAAGTAGGAGGTTGAAAAGGAGGAGAGGGTTCAGAATGTCCCTGTACCATGTGTGGAGAGTACACCAATGGAACTTTGCACTTGGAATTCTTCATTACTTCAGTGAACAACCTAGTTGTTTGGTAGAAGCAATCTATGGTGAGGAGATCTCTATTGCTATCATTGATCTCAGGATTATGGATGGTGGGTATTTGGTAATCTATGATCATTTGAAGGAACCTAGTGTAGTAAACATCAGTGTTTCTCTTTTCTAGAGTGTTTAGCTTGGCCACTAGGTCATCAAAGATTATGCTACCTATATCAATATTTACATCACTAAGCATAGCATGGAAGATTTTTAGGGTAAGGGAGGTCATAATATCAAAGTTAGATACTTTACCAGTGAACACTTTGGTTATAGTGTCACACAAACAGGACACTTCAGCACTACAATTTATTCTTTTGAGATTCTTAAACCTAAGATCTTCAGGTTTCTCAGTTTTGTACCCTTTTTCAATTAGGAAATTAATCAAATCATTATCTTTGTGTGGTTTAACAAAGTTTTCAAGAGGTAATCCCAAGGCAAGATTGATTATCCTGTCATTCAAATCAAGAGAGGTATTCTGAATAGTATATCTAATGGAAGAAACTTTTACCCCATTTTCATTAGAGATGAAATTAGCAGAGGTCCAGAAGGCATGAATTGAAGCTTTGTAGATGGTAGGACGATGGAAGATAGCCTTTGCATATGGAGAGCTATGCAAATACTTCATTATCGGCTGGAGCTTCTCAGGAGCATCTTCAACAATAGAATACCAAACATAGTTGTTAGTGGGAGGACGAAGACCTTCATCAATCATTTGATATTGAGTGGGAGCCATTTGGAGTTGATTTGTAAGAGGGAAACTGAAATTCTTGAGCAAGAGATTTTAGGTTTTGAGAGGTAATTTTGCAAAAGAATCGCGTAAGGGGAAAAGTGAAGTACAAAATCAATTTATAACTTAGAAATCCCCATACCCAATTGAATAGCAACAATTAGCGCAAATTAACTACCAGTTTACAGTTATACCCTTATGTCCCTTATCCACGTACGGGGATAATATCCACGTACGTGGATATAAGCATGAGGGGTTAAAAGCATACGGGTATAAATGTAAAACATGCGGGGATGTATTATATCAACTTTAAGCAGTCAGATAGATAATCTAATTCATTCATGCAATTAATTTAAAGATTAATTTTGACAAATAACATGTCATATGACAATATCATTCATAAAACTAAGTTAAAGTATCTCATGAAATCTAGATATACATTGATTAAGAATGTCAGGGGTTCAGCATACAGAACAAGGTTTTAATGACTTTTAAAACATGACAATTCATATACTTCACCCCATATTCACCATTCCTAGTTCTGCTACAAGCTTGGTGAAGGTTGATTCATCAAGAGCTTTGGTAAAAATGTATGCAACCTGCTCATTAGTGGGAACAAAATACAGTTCTATATCACCATTAATCACATGCGCTATGATGAAATGATACCTTATTTCAATGTGTTTGGTTCTGGAGTGGAGAACTGGATTATCTGCAATGGCAATAGCACTTGTATTGTCACAGAAGATTGGTATTGCCTTCAGACTGAATCCATAATATATCAATTGATTCTTCATCCACAAAATTTTTGCACAACAACTCCCAGCAACAATGTATTCAGCCTCTGCAATTGAAGTAGAGATTGAATGCTGCTTCTTACTGAACCAAGACACTAGCTTTCCACCTAAGAATTGCCAACTCCCAGTAGTGCTCTTTCCATCAATCTTGCACCCTCCAAAGTCAGCATCAGAAAATCCAGCTATATCAAATCCAGGAGAAATTGGATACCACAATCCATAGAGCAATGTCCCTTTAATGAACCGTAGAATCCTCTTCACAGCTACCAGATGAGACTCTTTGGGACAGGCTTGATATCTGGCACAAAGACAAGTTGCAAACATGATATCTGGCCTGCTAACTATGAGATAAAGCAAAGATCCAATGATTCTTCTGTATTCTTTAGCATCCACATCTTTTCCATCCTTATCAGGCTCAATATTAGCAGCTGTAGACATTGGAGTCTTAGCAACCTTGCATCCTTCCATATCAAATCTCTTGAGAAGTTCTTTTGCATATTTCCCCTGATGTATAAAGATACCTTTAGGGGTTTTCTTAATCTACAATCCCAAGAAATATGAGAGCTTCCCCATCATACTCATTTCAAATTTACTTTGCATATAAGTTTGGAAAATCTCTTGCAAAGCTCCTCATTGGTAGAACCAAATATGATATCATCAACATAAATCTGAACAAGAATTGTATCATCTTTGTGCTTCCTGTAGAACAAAGTCTTGTCAACCTTTCCTCTTGAAAAGCCACTTTCTAGCAAGAACTTAGCCAAAGTGTCATACCAAGCTCTTGGAGCTTGCTTCAAGCCATACAAAGCTTTATCCAACTTGTACACATGATCTGGCATCTTGGCATTCTCAAATCCTGAAGGTTGTTGAACAAAGACTTCCTCTTCCAATTTCCCATTCAAGAATGCACTCTTTACATCCATTTGATAGACCTTGAAATTGGAATGAGCTGCATAAGCTAGAAAAATCCTTATTGCTTCAAGTCTAGCAACTGGAGCAAAAGTCTCATCAAAGTCAATTCCTTCATCTTGCAAATAACCCTTAGCAATAAGCCTTGCTTTGTTCCTTGTAACAACTCGAGTTTCATCCAATTTATTTCTGAATACCCACTTTGTGCCAATCACAACTCTTCCTTTTAGGCTTTGAAACTAGCTTCCAAACACTATTCCTTTCGAATTGATTAAGCTCTTCTTGCATTTCCAGAATCCAATTTGCATCATCAAGTGCCTCTTCAACTTTCTTAGGCTCAACTTGAGATAGAAAACAGGTAAACAAGCATTCATTTGTAGTTGCTCTTCCTGTTTGGACTCTAGCATTTGGATCTCCAATTATCAAATCTCTTGGATGAGCTCTTGACCATACATTATGCCTTTCTCTAGACACAACTGAGGATGCTCCCCCATGAATGTTGCTAGAGCTTACTTCAAAAGCTTCCCCATGATTTGAGCTATCTCTTGAGGTTGAATTTTCCCCGGATGATATTTCCCCGGATGAAATATCCCCGGATCCACCAATTTCCACTGATGCTCCATTTTCCCCTGATGAATTTTCATTTTCAAAAACTTCATTATTTGGAGGAACAATTGGAGCATTTCTTGAGGAATCACCACCACCGGCCATTGAACCATCTTTTTGATCATTTTCTTCATCAAAATCTTCATCATCATCTTCATTTTCAAATCTTAATTCTTCATGAAAACCTTCATCATACAAACCTGAGATTATTTGATCATCAAATGTAACATTGATTGATTCCACAACAATTTTTAGTTTGAAGATGTAAACTCTGTAGGCTTTTGAAGTCAAATAATAACCAAGAAATATCCCTTCATCAGCCTTGGAATCAAACTTTCCAACTTTCTCTCCAAAATTCCTCAACATAAAGCATTTGCAACCAAACACGTGTAAGAACTTGATGTTTGGTTTTCTTCCATTCACAACTTCATAAGGAGTTTTATTGTGAGCTTTGGTGATTAAAGATCTATTCTGAGTGAAGCAAGCAGTCATTACAGCTTCAGCCCAAAAATAGGTTGGAATCTTGGTTTCATTTAGCATTGTCCTTGCAGCCTCAATTAGAGTTCTATTCTTTCTCTCCACAACTCCATTTTGCTGAGGACTTCTTGGAGCTGAGGACTCATGATGAATCCCTTTATCTTTGCAGAATTGTTGAACTGTAGCATTTTTGAATTCAGTTCCATTGTCACTTCTGAAACTTCTCACTTTGAGTTCAGCTTCATTCCCAATCTTGATTACATGATCAATCAACAACTGAGCTACTTCATCTTTTGAGTGCAGAAATAGCACTCAAGTATACCTTGAAAATTCATCAACAATTACCAAGCAATACTTCTTCTTGCTTATGGACATCACATTGACTGGTCCAAATAAATCCATGTGCAACAGCTGCATTGGCTTCTTTACGTTTATCCCTACCTTTCTATTAAAAGAAATCCCCTTCATCTTACCATGTTGGCAAGCATCAGAAAGACTTTCTTGATAAAATTCAAGTTGAGGTAGACCTTTCACTAGTTCTCCTTTGACCACTTGATTTATGGCATTGAAGTTTAGATGAGATAATTTCTTTTGCCATAACCAACTTTCCACACTTGAAGCTTTGCTGTAAATACATGTTTCTCCACTTGCAGAAGCAAAGTTGGCTACATAAATATTTCCTTTTCTTACACCATATAAGATAACACTTTTATTCCCCTAATCTACAATCTTGAATCCTTCACTGCTGAAGATTGTGTTGAATCCTTTGTCTCCAAGTTGATTGACACTAAGCAAATTATGCCTAAGTCCTTCCACTAGAGCTACACCTTCAAAGGACACATCTCCACAAACTACAAGACCATAACCCTTTATAAAACCTTTGCTATCATCACCAAAAGATATAACTGGACCATCTTTAGCATTAAAATCTTTAAGAAAAGAGATATCTCCAGTCATACGCCTAGAGCAACCACTATCCAAGATCCATAGCTGATTACTCTTGGCTGCAACCTGCAATTAGGATTAAGTCTTCTTAGGCACCCAAACTTGTTTGGATACCTTAGATTTAACTACAGGTTTTGATATAGCAATTTTGGAAGCTTTAGGGGTTTTCTTGTTATCAATTTTAACTATCTCAGTTTACTTTAAGCTCCTTGAGTATGAGCTACTATTTCAACCAACCTTGCATTGACATTTAAGCCTTTGTTAGAAGATTTAATTGTCACTGCAACTGGTTGCTTCTTTTCTTAGCATTTGGGCATTGAAAGGATAAGTGATTTTTGCTTCTGCAAGTCCAACAACATTTTCTAGGAGCATTTGGATAAAATGCATAGTTATTAAATTTGTTTATTCCACTCTTACCATTTCTATGTCTTTTGCTTTTAGAAGCACTAGATTTTGTATTAGAATGGTTTGAGTTGTCAGAGGATTTAGCTAGACTTTCATCTATTGAAGAATTGTCATCTGAAGAGTTATCCCCGTATGACATTTCCCGTATGCCAAATCCCCTGACACATTTGTTTCCCCGGATGAACTTGAATCATAAAAAAATATTGAATCTCCTTCAACCTTTTTGTAAATGAAGGATTTAATTCCCTCAGGTTTATCCTTATCACCATCAGTTGGGAGTTCATCATCTTTTGAACAAGATTCCTAAACAAAACCAGGGCTAACAAATGTATCAGACATTTTTGGTGGAATAATTAACTTAACCTTATCCAGTTTTGATTTGTTAACTATGAACCTTTTGAAACAAAGTCCATTTACTCTTTCTCTCAACAGTCCCTTGTTTTGATCAACAACTTTTCTTGAAGATTTCATCCACTCATTGGTCCATTGTTTCTCTTTTTCAAGTTGATTTTTGAACCATTGAGCTCTCTTTTCTGAACATTCCAAGTTATTCTTAACTATGAGTAATTCCTCCTCAAGTTGAGAATAATTTGTGAGTTTTTCTTCAAGTAGATTGTTAATCCCAACAAGATCATTGTTAAGTTGTTGGATTCTTTCAGTTTCATTCAAGGCACTTTTTAATGTTGTATATAAGTTTTTAATTTTATTTGACATTTCCCTAATAGTGATTAGACAATTAGATTTAGACATATCAGGGAAAATATCAATTTGTACCTTGTTTGAGCTTTCTCCACATGATTCTGAAGCCATCAAAGCTAGATTGTTGTACTCCATACTTGGTTCTTCTTCATCATCACTCTCAATCCAGTCTTTACCTTCAGCAATCAATGCTTTGCCCTTCTTTGCATTCAGCAAGTCAAAGTACTTCTTCTTGTAGTATGTAGCTTCATCTTCCTTTCCTTTGCTCTTGTTGACATCCTTGGATATGCATTCACTAGAAAAATGCCCTAGCACATTGCATTTATAGCATTTGATCTTGGATTTGTCAACCATATTCCTTTGATCACTTCCACTTTTGACAAATGGCTTCTTATTTCCCATTGGTTTCTTATTTCCCGTTGGCTTCTTAAACTTCAATCTAGAGAATCTCTTAGCCAAGTAAGCTACAGATTCATCATCTAGATTATGCAACTCTTCAACAGTATAACATTCATCTCCTTTAGCTCCAATTTCTTCTTCCCCTGACTCTTCATCACTATCTTCAACAACATCATTTATCAACAAGCCTGGCTCAAGATCTGGCTTATATTTCCTTTGTGCCATGAGAGCTACAGACTTGATCTTCTTAGTATCACTCATCATCTCTTATTTTTGCCTCATCTCCATCTCATGAGTTTGTAAATTTCCAAACAAATCTTCATGAGTCATAGTTTTGAGATCTCTAGCTTCTCTGATTGCTAAGATCTTTGATTCCCAACTGGATGGCAAAGCACTCATAAATTTGTTGTTGATATCCTTCTTCTCATATTCTCTTCCATGAGCCTTCAAGTCATTAATCAATCTATTGAAGTTGAAGATCTCACTTAGAGTTTCACTAGGTTTATGAAAAAACCATTCATAGCTTTGAATGAGCATCTGGAGTTTGTTCTCTCTCACTGCAGCAGTCCCTGACATATGACTTCAACAGTATCCCAAACCTCCTTAGCAGTTTTGAGATTGAAGACATTGTTGAGCATATCATCGTCAAGTCCTTTATAGAGAATATCAATGATTTTCCTATCCTTCCATACTTTCTCTTTCTCTTTATTAGTGAACTCAGATTTAGGCTTCTCAGTAAGATGTTGAGGAATAGTTTTGCCTTCAACAACTTGCTCTAAAACCAGCTTCATTAGAACTTCAGGACCATTCTCTTAATAGTGCAAGTAATCATCATCAATGGATTGAAGATGAATAAGCATTCTCTGTTTCCAGAAAAAATACTTACCCTTCTCAAGGAAAGGAACTTTGTTTGTGTATGCAGACATAGCTAGGATCTTAAGCTTTTACTTTAGCTTCCTGCTCTGATACCAATTGTTATTCACAATGAAGATTTGTAGAGGGGGTGAATACAAATCTTACAAACTTTCTAGCTTTATCTTCAAACACAAACAATCAAAGCCACAATAACTATGCAGATTTAAACTAGGACATGAAAAGTAAATCAAACACAGAAATATTAAAGTTCAAATGTATTAAAACTTTGAAAGGTTTTCTGAGAAAAGCAAGTTTGCTTCCTCAGCTACAAATCTCCAAACAATGGAGCTTCATACAATTACAAAGCAACCTTCATGACATCTCTAATCCTATTACAAATCAGAGAATCTTGCTAAGTAATTGAAATCTCTCAATAAACTAAGAGCTACTATTTCTCTCTGTATTTCTCTCAACAAAACTCTCAAGACAATACAAATATTAATACAGAAAGAACCTACACAATGACTATTTATAAGAAGTACAAGATAGCTACAAAATCCCCTGAAGTTGTGAAATCCCCGTATGGTGTGGACCACATTGACCATTCTGCACTCCTATCTTTCCCTTCAATATTTGTCCAAGCAATCTTTTGCCACGTGTAGACTGGACCACAGGTTCTCCACCATTCTCTGACACTCCAGTAAAAGAAAATGTGGCTTCCTTTCCAAGCAAGAAGACAAAAGGCATCATTCTTTATTGCATCCTTGTTCCCCTGAAGCTTGGCTTGTTTATCCCCGTATGAAGCTTTAACCCCTAAAGCTCTATACCCATCCGGGGATAAATTCATACTTCTCCGTATGACTTTGAACCTTGAACATTTTAACCTTTGAAGTACCTTAAGGCTTCCATTAGTTTTCTTCATGTAGACTTGACATTAGAGAGCTCAAATCTACTTTATTCTAAGCATTTCAATTACAACTTGACACTTGTTTACTATTGAGTAACAAGGTCCTTATTAACTGAGTTCAAGTGATCTATACAAGTAAGAACTCTTATTCAGAATGCATCTAAGGACATCATCATCTACACATCATGCAAATATACCTAACAAAAGGATACATGAATGGATTCCATAACAATTTACAACCTAAAAATGTAAACTCAATAGGCTTTAGAGGTTAGGGAATAACCAAGAAAGATTCCTTCATCAGCCTTAGAGTAAAACTTTCAAGTTTTCTCTCCAAAATTTCTTAACACAAAACACTTGCATCCAAACACATGTAAAAACTTGATGTTAGGCTTCCTTGCATTCATGAGCTCATAGGGAGTCTTTCCATGAGCTTTTGTGATCAAAGATCTATTTTGAGTAAAGCATGCAGTCATTATAGCTTCATCCCAGAAATATGTTGGAATTTTTGCCTCACACAACATAGTTCTAGCTGCTTCAATCAATGTCCTATTCTTTCTCTCCACAACTCCATTTTGCTGAGGAGTTCTTGGAGCTACAAACTCATTCTTTATCCCTTCTTCAGAGCACAATTCATTTACCACAAAATTTTTAAACTCAGTTCCATTATCACTTCTGAAACATTTGATTTTCAAACCAGATTTAGTTTGAATTTGCTTCACAAAATCAATTAATTGCTTTGCAACTTCATCTTTAGAATACTAAAACTTCACCCAAGTGTATCTTGTGAATTCATCAACCAAAACCAAGCAATATTTTTTCTTTCCAACAGACATTACATTCACAGGACCAAATAAATCCATGTGAATTAGTTCAATTGGTTTCTTTGCACTAAATCCAACCTTTCTTTGAAAAGAAGTCTTTCTTTGCTTCCCTTGTTGACAAGCTCCATAAAGATTATCTTGACAAAATTCCAACTGAGGAATTCCAGAAACTAGATCCCTTTTGACCAAAGCATTCATTGACTTGGAATTCAAATGAGATAGCTTCTTATGCCAAATCCATCTATCCTCTGATGAAGCTTTGCTATACAAACAAGTTTCTCCACTTGCAGAATCCAAATCAGCTACATAAATATTATGCTTTCTAACATTTAAAAGAACTTCTTTGCCACTCCCCTGATCCTCGATTTTGAAACCATCACTAGTGAACACTGTCAGGTAACCTTTGTCTCCTAGTTGACTTACACTAAGCAAGTTATGCTTCAGACCATCAA
>JAUEJK010069579.1:0-12063 GCA_032274865.1 Eryngium alpinum | reverse complement strand
AGCCGAGAAGCGGCCGGAAATGTCGGAGGTAGTAGAATCCTTGAGGACCGCAGCAAAAGGAGTTACGTCTCCGATCTGGAGTAATTTCGGGCGGCGCGTGGTGAGATCGCGGAGGCGCGTGGTAGTATACGAGGCTTTGGAGGAAAAGCGTGAAGTGGTCAAAGCCTCGAGAGGCGGGATGAGGAGGAACAGAAAGGTATCTAGTGTAGCGAGTGTAGAATTAGAAAAAGGATTGATGGGATCAGAATTAGATCGTGTGGTTCGTACAAAGTCAAAGTCTATTGGTTCAATAAATGAGATTGAATTTGGGCCGTTGGATACAGATATGGTTACAAAGAAGTTGGGATTGGCTGTGAAGATGCCTATGGTAAAACTTAGAAAGTCAAGGTCAACAAGCGTATTGCAAGGCAGATATTTAATTGAAAATAAGGAAGAGAAAGTTGAGTTAATGCAGAATACGAAAAAGCCCAACAGTAAAGAATTGGAAGAGTCAAAATTATTGATTGATAAATTAGGAAAAGTGCTCAAGAATTAGATAGTAATTTTGAACACACTCATCACTTTTTTCCCCATTTTTTTGAATACTCGAGTAAGGCTTACTGTTTTAGTTACTTGTATTTCTTGTAATAACTTGTGCAAAAGTTATATATAGAAATTCAATCGAGTTATCTTTACTGTTATAAATTTTTCAATTTAAAAACATTTCTTATCTATCTTCATATGAAGATGGATAAAAAATTATTTATTAATTATTTATTTATAATTAAAATATTTGTTAATTATTCAGTCAAAAAATTATACTTTTCATTTATATTCAAATTACTTTAAAATTATTTAATCTAAAATTTTACTTTTCATCTATGTAAATTAAATTATATTTAAAACAATTTTATTCATTTTTACATAAATTTGTTACGTCTTTATCCATTCTCATATACTCCCCTCCTTCCTTCCGGTCCTATTTCCGATTCGTAAGTTTGGTTGAAGCTAGATTCCTTTATTTGAATTATTCGACTCAAGTTTGAGTTTAAATAATATTTTTTAATTTAATTTTTTGATATATATTTTTAATTTAATTATTTAATGAATTTAATCAAATAAAAATTCAAATTTAACTGAATTAAGTTCGAGCTCGATTCAACCTTTTTTATAATTAATTATAATTTTAACAATTATTTAAATATAAATAAAATAAAAATATTTTTTAACAAAATAAAAATTATATTTTAATAATTAATATATTTTTAATTATAATTATATATTTTTATTTTTAATATAAAAATATATTATCGTAAATTTTTTAAATAAAATTATAATATAATATTTAAAATATTATTATTTTTTCGAATCAACCTCGAGAAGGTCGTGAATTAACTCGTGACAATTCTCGACTCGTATATAACTTAATCTCAGCTTGTAAAAAAAATTCGAGCTCTCAATTTATCGCAGATTTAGTTTCGATTTAGGATCCTATCAATAATTATTAATTTTTATCTTTTTTCTAAGTAATATTATATTTTTATTTAAAAAATTAAACAATTTTTATATAACCAAAACTCCTCAAATAATATTAAAAAAAATCATACAAAATAAATTCAAATTTTGAATATGAGATTGCAAAGTTCATTACATAAAGCACTCGGTCTTTTTCCAATTTAAGGAAAAGGGACACACCCAAAAAAGAGGACATACCTATACCTATAACCTAATTTAATGAATTCACCAACCCAAAAACTAAAGTAAGAAAAACTCGGAACAACATACCAAATTTAGCTACTAGATTACCCAATTAAGAAATATACAAATTGTTACACCAATTAATTGTAACATTGTATTTACCCATTCTCTGTTTTTCTGATATAAATATATCTCTATTATTTCCAGTAATTAAAAAAAAAAAACGAATTAGGCCGTTGCCGTTGAAACAGTAAGACTGGCCGAGTCAGTGTTTAACCATCGACCTTTATATGGCAACAATCTAACCAATAGCTGACTCGGTCTTCCAACTCGGTTCTCCAACCGAGTCGACTCAGTGATTGTCAATACACCTTCCCTACCCTTCTTAACCTGCTCAAGCTTCACCTTGGTTTGGCTTATCAACTGCCAAAACGCATCGTTTCTTTTTCTATTAACAAACAAAACGACCAGCCTCTCTCTACACTCTTCCAC
The DNA here is from genome assembly GCA_032274865.1 of Eryngium alpinum. Lineage (NCBI taxonomy): Eukaryota > Viridiplantae > Streptophyta > Magnoliopsida > Apiales > Apiaceae > Eryngium > Eryngium alpinum. The sequence continues at coordinate 9,894 of JAUEJK010069579.1, read as the reverse complement.
TTTTCTCAAACTAGATATTAACTCGTCCAACTCGACCGAGTTCAAGCGGTCAACTCGGTTATCAGACTCAGTGAAACGGTTATGAAGTTTTTGCTGAACCCAACGGTAGTCTTCGCTAACTAATCTCATAACTTCGTACACAAAATCATTCTCTTGATTAATCAAACCCACCGGCGCTCTACAAATTTCTTCGACCAATGCAACCAAAACTTCAATCTCTCTAATCAAATTCGAATTCGATAACTTTGTCAAAATCTCCAAACTTTTTAACGAATTTGGAGGCGAAGACGAAACGAAAGAACCCAAAACCCTAAAAATCATTAGGTTAAGTTCCAAATAACTAGCATACCAACGTACCCACATCGAAAATTCCCGTGTTTTAACATTAGTTTTATCGTAAAACATCGAAAAGTTGAGGAAATTTTGCCCAAGGGATGAAAGTTGGTATAACGATAGTTGTTCCTTGAGGATGAAGGAACCTCTAGTGATTATGTTATGAAGAACAATAAGCCCCTTAAAAACAACATACACAGTCCGACTTTTATGAATACGATTGAAGATTGCATGGATGCATGCAGCCGCAATTGCACGATTCCCAAGACCAAACGAGAGGATTTTCTCCATCCGGTGCTCCGGTGGTGGAGCAGTGGAAGTACTGGTGGTGGCACGGATGACCGCTATGCGAATTGAAGCGGTCCGGCGTTTCGTCGAAAATACAGCTTTGAGTATTGAAGCTTTGTCTTCGAAAATTCTGCCTAAGAGCGCCTTGAGTTTAAAACTTCGACCCATATTACTTGGTATATGTTATAATGTGGTTTATGGATAATAATGATATAAATATATATACATAACACACATTGTAGGTGTGGTTTCCTTCTAAGACGTAGTTTCTGTGTTTTAATTTTGGATGGAAACTTTATATACGCGGTATTAAGATTTCTAGGAAATTATTGTTTAGTTAACAGGGTTTTTTGTCAAGTACGACCTTTGCTAATACGTGTTCGTTTGTTTTTTCTTAACTTATAAGTCGACATGTTAATTCTTCCCACGTACCATTCATTTGACTTTTCAATTTTTTTTATAGAAAGTTATATAATAATAATTTTATTATTCTATCGACATTTATTTATATAAACTTTCCAGTAATATATCTTTTTCTATTTCATGTAAAACACCATGATTATGTATTTTCATTGTTATGCATTGACCTAGGACCCAACTAAAACAGATTAACATGAATCTTGTCCGGTAAAACTCGAAGTGCTAGTCTTGTTTATATATATTCTTCCTACTATACCAGTATACAACCAGTGGCTGCAGAGGTACCAATGTCGGAGGGAGATAATCTTTAAAACTAGAGCACGGTAATATAACTGTGATATCTTGGTACCTTCTACGATCAAGCACTTTCATACGGCGAACAAGTAATTGTCTGGAAAGCTCCAGTTCATGGAAGAAATGGCAACCTTACGAATCGGAAATAGGACCGGAAGGAAGGAGAAGAGTATATGAGAATGGATAAAGACGTAACAAATTTATGTAAAAATGAATAAAATTGTTTTAAATATAATTTAATTTACATAGATGAAAAGTAAAATTTTAGATTAAATAATTTTAAAGTATTTTGAATATAGATGAAAAGTATAATTTTTGAACTGAATAATTAACAAATATTTTTGTTATAAATAACTAATTAATAAATAATTTTTTATCCATCTTTATATTAAATATGAAGATAGATAAGAAATGTTTTTAAATTGAAAAAATTTATAACAGTAAATATAACTCGATTGAATTTCTATATATAACTTTTGCACAAGTTATTACAAGAAATACAAGTAACTAAAACAGTAAGCCTTACTCGAGTATTCAAAAAAATGGGGAAAAAAGTGATGCTAATTCTTGAGCACTTTTCCTAAGTTATCAATCAATAATTTTGACTCTTCCAATTCTTTACTGTTGGGCTTACTGTTGGAGCTTTTTCGTAATATCCCGATGATTTAATATCCCGATGAATAACAGGAAATTGAGGAAAGCTCCAGTTCATGGAAGAAATGGCAACCTTCTCAAGCTACAGGGAGATGAAACTAAGGAAACATGTCATTGAACTACAAATCTGCGAAGAAGTTGTTCTGTATCTTCCCGGAACTTGAACTTGCACTCCTTTTGGTCCCTGCGGAGATGGCAAACCATGTTATTTAGTAGTGTGACATGATGTGACATCTATAATATCCTATGTGGAACAGGCTTAAAAATCATAATCACATCCAACCATGTAATCTAATATGAACAGGTTCATAGACTTTAAGCACAAGTTTACTGACATCGTCGCACTGTCAGCATTTAAACAAATTCTTAATATCACCTTGCATGACAAAGAAGAAAGAACTGACCAAAAGGCAGGTTACTAGACCTAATATAACATTTAGTTTTTGGCAGCAATGCAAGTAACCCTAAAATATTAGGTGGAATGTGATTATCTTTTAGCCACATTGTTTGGGTTTGGTAATACACTAAAACCGCGATCCAATCTAATTCTTAACCTCGATAAATTATACCTTTTTGGTCCCAACTCCCTATTATGATAGATATAAAGTAATTTTTTACCTCAATTAACTTAATTTTTTTAATCTCGATTTAGGATCCTACTAATATTGATAGAGGTTACTGCATCACTTTTCAATCATATTACACAATAGATAAGTGCTATTAATCCCTAGGTGCCTCTAGCAGCCAGCAGCATTCCAGTAGAGAAATATGCTAGTGGCATGTAACATGTGACCTCATATTTATTGCTAGCTAGGAGGGTACAGAATCTTTTACCTTTTCCAGGAGTAGTATAGATGTGATTACATATATATTCAGAACTCGTCATGCTCCCTATTAAATGAATCACTTCATTGCCAATCATAATTTCAGAAGACTACAAAGATTAGTGATATATATCTAGCTCATATATTGACCACTACCAATGAGGCACTTAAGTGTCTTGATATTAATGGACCAAAGGTAGAAAATACAGCACAAAGTCACAAACCAGAAGTAGAAAAGTAAGTGGAGTGGAATTAAGATGCTAGGCTATGTTTGTTTGATGGGATACGTAATCACATGACTATTTGATTATTTGCTATTAGTTTATCATTTAGAAGCTGAAATATGTCTTATTCTTGGTAATATAAACACTCTTAGGTTTTAACCATCTATATGTATTATGCATGTCACGGATATCTAATACTCGCTTCTCTTCTTTCAAGCTTTAGAAAAGAATATCCAGAGAACTGTATGTAATTTGATGACTCACCTAACACCAATGTACTAAGTACCTATCTCATAGTTGTGATTGAGATTTAACCGGAAGAGTTTCCTAAGCCTTGTGTTGCTAAACTTCCCAAATCCGAAACTTTTCTCCTAACGGAAACAAGTCTTCAAATTTACAAGTAAAGGCAAGATCATCTTCACTTTTAGAACTCCAAAAGTAAGATCATTTTTTAACCTGAACGATTTGCGGACTGTGATCGAGGACCAGGTCTTTGGTTATCGAGTTAGTAGATAACATAGAGATGGTTTTGGGACTTGAGGAGCAAACTTTACTAGGTAATTGAAGGACTGGGTGTGAAAGGGGGTCTAGGAGGTATGCGGCTGCGAGGCTCAGTATCTGAGTGAAAAAAATTGATTTTTGGATATCACACCCAGATGCTATTCATCAAAAGTCTACTAAGACACTTCTAGATGGCAGTGTCAGTATTCCAGATTTCCAAAAAGGTTGCTGAAGTGTGACTGAGATAATCCGTGTTCGTTAAGTTGTATATAAATCTGCCTTTTCGCATCATAATTTTAGGTGCGCACCACATCTACTCATCCTGACATCTCTACATCAGTTAAGTTTTAGCACCGTTAAACTATTTTAGTGAAAATCTTCTAATTTTGTTTTGTCCTGCTATATTATAATGTACAAGCAGATAAATTTTGCTTCTTTAACATTTTCCTGTTTATGATTCTTATTTTCCAATACTTGCTTCATCCATTATGTTTATTACACATGTGGTTCCAGATGTCGTGGCAGTTATCTCATAACCACAATCTGTACTTCTGTACCTTAACTACAACAATTCAAACTGTAACTTATTGCAGAATAAAAATTTTATTATTTAGAGACATCTTGATTGTAATATTTAATTAGTATAATAATATTAGGGAATCAGAATATTCTAAGTTTATAGCAGTAGAGTCACAAAAGGTCAACAGTGAATTCTAAAACTAGTTCACTTGAGCAGATAGGGAATGTTTGGCCAATATTATAAGTGGAAAAAGAGAAGCAATGTGAGAGGTATTTTTATTTCCTCATTTATAAACTTTGCTTATGCGCAAGCACAAACACCGTCTATGTATAGACAGGGCCGACGGCGACCCTATCTATCAGGGATCAAAAAAGGACTTCTCAAGCATTTAGGTAGCAGTAAATCCACCTGCAGTACCCACTCACTTGACTCAGTGTTTGCCCTCAATGGTGATGTAACAGCGATGCAAATTACTAAGCAAACAAATATACCCAAAACTGATATTATGCACAGACGGAAAATAAAAGATGGCTAAGACTCTTAGTTCTCACATTTGGTCCACAAAACGCCACCAAAGAACCTAATCTAAACTCAACTGCCATCTCTCTGATTTACTAAGTTGTATAGTTTGTTGTTTTCTTTAGCGATGTTTGTGCAACTCGCTCTTTTAAGGGTCTGTCTGCTTGGTTTAGCTAATAAGTGGCTTATAATCCAATATAAGTACTTATTTTAGCTTATAAGCCACTTATCAGTCCAACCAAACACCCCCTTTGTCTCCCATCTGTCCTTAATTCGTAAGGCAGTCTGCCCTGGGGACGCCCAGTGTTCCTGTTCCTTCTATGGTTGTTATGTAACATTTCAATTAGAGATAAAAAAGAACCTAATCTAAATTCAGGACAAAACATTAAGGTAACGAGAACAAAATGACATTTACTCTGAAGAAATACCTCTGTTAGTCTTTGGAACACTAGCATCCATATCCATCTTGTCACCACCACCATCACTGTCACTGTCACTGTCGTCACTATCACCGCCATTTACAGCTAAAGAACTTTTAGCTGTGTTTCCAGATCCTTGTAGTATATCATCCAAGTCCCATAGCTACATGAAGGAAACACCAACAGTTGAGGCCCAATTATAGATTACAACTCATTCTTTCCTCTCTCTTTTTTTCTGGGAAGAGAAGACCACATATACCTTCAACATATGATCATGTGATATACTTCCAAGAAACTTCTTTTCATGAGAAAAGGCTACATTACAAGAAACCACAAGTTAGTACCAAGTGCCATCTTCTGAGAAGTAACTGAAATCAAATTCGTAGATTTCATAATTGCCAGCAGTACTTCCGAAAAGAAACAAAAGCTTATAATTACTCTCCAGTAGCAAGAAACATACCAAGGCGTTCAACAGGATACTCTGAGTGTTCTGCAATTGGTTGGATTATTCTGTTGGGTAATATGCCTACAAGACTGCATATGATAATGGATTGAAACCAGTATCCTTTTAGGGCTTCATTGAATGGAATAACCAACTCTAACCAAAGTTATTTCTACTCACCTGATGACACCATTCTCCGTGGCAGCAATAAGCCTCTCTTCGTCGAGCTAAAGTCAAAAGTAAAAGATAAACTCCAATAGAAAAGATCAACACAAATATTCTTGGGTAGTATATCACTGATTGAGCAAGTACACACCTTTAACAAAGCATCAACACAGTTTGGAGAGAGATCAACAAACCGATCACTGAGAATCATAGATCACCAAAACATGGTAAAAAAAAAAAAAAAACTTGGAAAAAGGGAGAATCGACAAACAATACTTGGTTCAGTATCTTCCACACAATAATAATTATTCTCGTGCCAACTTTATATTTACTCAAACCAATTTAAAAGATAATATAGGAGATACCTGCAATCCTTGAAAAAGCCCCACGAATACAATAGTAGAGTACCAGTCTGTGTGCCACATATAACTTTACGACCATTCTGAAGTAAGACAGAATAACAAACATGTGAGACATAATAAACACAAATTAAGTATTTAATAAAATCCACCACTTGGTTGAGACGCTTTACAATGGACTAGCTGTGGAAGGTAAAACATTGCTCAAGGGTTCATGCATCCTAATTTGACTAAAGTGTAAAAATATATTTCTCATATTGTGTATCAAGAAAGGCACCTCACACAATTGCACAGCGTACGTCACCAACTGTTACAGATATCTGAATGCATCGTCTGGTCTTCTTTCATAAAGAATTCTAGTTTTCAATGTCTGATAAGTGGCTAGAGTTTATATAACCTTTACAGAAAATATAAGCTTGTTGAAGAGATGAACACTCAATGAAAGGAAAAGACCTGTCTACTGGTGTCCAGTAAAGGGATAAAATATTTTATTATAATGAAATGAAAGCAGCTTAAAGTCTTGAGTTTCTACTTATTTTAAGGTTTTTATCAAACAATCTGCTATAGAAGTCACTTAAATCTGGTCTTTTAAGTTCATTAGAAAAAAGTAGGTGGGAGATACTTTTGTAAACTGTACTTATAAGCCACTAGCAAACCCAAACACCATGATATTTTCCCCTTGAAATTTAACATCTATATCTACGTAGGCTGCAACTTCAAAATCAATGGTATAAGAGTTCACTTTAAAACATAAGGGCAATTAGTTTGTTCAAACCTTCATAATTACAACAGACAGCAGCTCATCTTCTGAGAACTCGGACCTCGTTTGTACCTGATAACATATGAGCTTTGTTAAGATCCCGATTTTGTATACATTATAACTCAGTACAATTTTGACATTAAAAATCACCAAATTTAGCTTTGTAACCCTGTAATAAACAGTATATCCAGTTCACTGTGTAATGCATCATGCCATCATATGATGTAAATCAAACAATCAGGTAAACAATTTTAACCAGAGCTTTTGATCAAGTGCAGATTATGAAACCCTGAATATATAGATACTCACATATATTTATATAGCATCTTTTTTACTATTAACAGTTATGAAATTCTTTCAAATTTACCCAAATGAGCACGCAAGCTACGCCTAAAGCAAATTTTTGCAACCAGAAGCCTAGGCAAAGTTAACATTAAGCTGCTTAGTTGCCACTCAAAAGCTTCATTGTCTTTCAGTTCTCACGGTTACAAAGCCCATCTCAGGAGTTTCTTCAGCCGAAGGTTAGTTAAAGGTTATCTCACATAAAGTGGACATATATCCTACTAAGCAAGCATAAATCTAACAATTAGTAATTTATGTGATCTACACCTTTCTGTCAATAATTAATATCCTCAATTAAAAAAAAACAGTTTTACAAAAAGGTATCCCTCCTGCAAAACTTAACAACCAACTCATACCGAGTAAGGAAAGTTTCGCGAGGGGACTGATTTTACCAAAGATATTCGTTTTGGAACTCTAATATGTTCAAGCCTCAAGGTTCAATATCAGAATAATTTCAAAGGTTTTCCTTGACTTTGTCAGTATGAACAAAAAAATTTGAAATACGATCCACTTCTTATAATTGTTATGAGAAAACAAGGTTCCTCCTTTTCACAAGCTGACAAGTTCTCTAAAAAGCTTCAATTGAGAGAGTAAAGAGTAATATATGCACTACACAAAGAACAGTGGTCAGAACTAATTTATTCTCACACTGTTCTTCAATTTGCATCAAAATCTACAAGGTTATACAGATGAAAAAGGGCACGATATAAATTGTATATTTCTTCGGATTACAGGAAAAGATACATAATGTAAAGATACCAACAGGAAGACAGTGTTCAGGAACTTACCTTGTTGCTTCGCAGATTGCTAACAGAAAGAGTTCCATCTCCACTTTACAAATGAAAGATTAGGGTAACAACGTAAGTGAAAGTAGAAAGAGCGAAAGTAGTATTTGTCAACGAGACAACGACTTTTCTTGACAATGCAGTAAGTAATCTAACAATATAGATTTAAAAGCACAAAGAAAACCAAAATCAGAGTGTAAGTAGTATGCCATATAGCTTATTTACCTCAATTTCTTACATGTATTACCTATATACTTGTTTTTAATATGTTTTCATGGTATACATGTATACAGTGCATGCAGACTGTTCCTTGACACTTATAATGCATCAGATGAACAAACTAAAATGGACCACGCGTCATGCAGACGAAAGGCAACAATCTAGACCACCACTACCAAAATGCAATGCAATGCTTTTACAAAATCAGAATCATTTTACATAAGCAGAGGTTGGATAGAATTAAGCAGAGCTCTGGCGAATACCTTGTTGCCAACAATTTCATAGAATCAGCTGCGAAAGTCATATCTGATATGTATTCTTCATGAACACTAAAGGTATTACAGCATGACCGTTGTCTTGTATCCCAGACCTACCAGAGGAGGAAACCACTGAGAATATGTAATATGTCAAGTTACCAAGTTTAACTGAGAGATTCCCTCTATCGCACAAGCATCACGAGTAGTTGGACAGAAAGTATAAGAAATTTGAGGTAGAGTCTTAAAATGAGACTATAAGACAAGTATATATAAGCATAATAATTAAAAAGTTAATGCTGACAGCAGATCACAAGTATAACCAAGAGTTTTGTTTGATTTCCTTTCCTAAAATGCATAAAATAACAATGTAGGAATCTGAAACAAGCTGCCAACATGCAGGACAAACTAGAAACAAAAGTATGCCAAACCAATCAACAAACTGAATGAAGGACGCATCTTGCTATGGAAAATAAACTGAAAGACAGCATATTTCTTCTTATCTCGACAATCAATCAACCACTCCACATAATTTTATGTTATCGCATCACCAATTATTTAAAAAAAAAAAAAAAGATGACATAAGCTGACTGAATGACAGGTTTGTTTACAATCACATTGATCTACAACTATTATACTGAAATATTGAAAGTTGAATGACGAGTTAACAACATATCAACTTTGTTTATCCTCGAGAACCTTTCCCAACACCTTTTCAAGTTTATTCTTATGGCTTTGTTGTCCCAGCTCTAATGTTCATTGTTCTCAGCTCTTCTAAAGCTCGAGGATGAGTTGGACAGAGAATGATGATCAAGTAACCAAGAGGTTATTTGATATCTATTTAAGAGAAATTTATGTATCTAATTATGTCAGATAGTAGATTAATAAAAATTCTTATTAGGTGCTTTAGATAATTATTAGGATTCTTGTTAGCTGTATTAGATATCATTGTTGGAGTTCGATTATTACGCAAATTAGGCTATCTCCTCCCATATCTTGAGATGTCTTTTCGGGTCATTGATTTTTTGAAGTTATATTATTATGAATCTGAGGATGGTATAGTTTTGAACGGATTCTGACCCCTATTATCCTTTTCCTTCATCCCCCACACCCCTAATCCTACATCAGATTCCATCTCCCACGCAAAAAAATAAAGATCTGACTAAAAATTTTATTTGTCTAAATAAGAACTTCAGTAAAACATGATGTAAGATAATTGAGCAAATAAAACAAGTACTCTAATTATTGATTATTCACGAGAAGGTACCCAGTCTCGCGAAACTTCTGTCTCTAATCTTAGCTTGTTTACCAAGAAAAAAATGAATCCGAGAATTCAGAACAAACCACAAGGGGCAGGTTTACTTAATTTCTTAAAATAGGTCTACGGCTTGCTTTAAAATACAATATAGTACTATACACAATATACAAATTCATAAAAAGCGATCATAGTGAATATGTCATTTAGCAATATCTGATAAATGTCACATGCCAACATAGAAAAGAACAGAAAGAAGCACCTTAACACAGCCGTCATCATCTCCAGACGCAACAGTCGTCTCTGTTAAATTAATT
>JAUEJK010069474.1:0-12064 GCA_032274865.1 Eryngium alpinum | reverse complement strand
CAACATATCTGAGGTATTTTTAATTATTATTTTTTTACCAATCCACTATTTTTTTTGCGGAGTGTGTTACTCCACTGCGGAGGAGTTAGTAACTCCGCATAAAAATAATGCGGACACACGAGGTCGCAGTAAAGAAATTTGGCTTACCTAAAGTTTCATATAGCTCTACTTCACATTGTAACTCACTACCGGGAAGCCTTGTAATCCTAAATTTCTTCCAGCAACTGCTTGTCCTCTCCCACAAAAGTTCCACTAAGATTGAAGATCTGACATAAATTGGTAGCATCAAATGTACGAATTCCTAAATTGCTTACTCTTGTATATGGTGAATAAGTTGTTTAGGGATTTTTTTTTGATTCACAATGTAGTAAACATAGTATTAGTGAGGAAGATGATGATAACTTGAATGTTGAGCAATTGACACAAGATTCACTCCATCTTGATGACCTAGGAGAGTTTGATGTAGATGATTATGTAGATGAGGATGAAAATTTTGTTGACATTGAACATGTTGAACATGTACATAATGTTGAACATGTAGACGATGTTTGCATTCATAAATATGGTAGAAATGAGACTCTTGTTTCCTCATTTATAGGCCAAACATTCTCTACAATGGAGGATGCGAAGTTATATTTTGGTGAGTATAGGTTGCGTAATGGATTTTCAATTAAGATTAAAATGACCCAAAAAAGGAATCGTACAAATGAAATATTTGCTCGTATGTGTGTGTGTAAACATTATGGTAAAAATATCGTTAATGCAGACCTTAATGGGGTGTGATTTGCGCGTATGTTTGTCTCTAAATTGGTGCCTTTGCTTATAGCTTCTAAACGAACATTATTACATAGTCCTGGAACGCAAGGCAGCATGACATTATTTTCTCAACAACGTAAACATAACAGAATAAAAAAGGGGGTAATTTGAACCACGGGAAAATAAATTCGCAATAGTAAATTTGTAATTATCCGAAATAAAGCAAACATCATGAATTATCCTATGCTATGTCTCCAAGTAATTTATTTAAGTGTATTTGTTTTCTCGTTTTGAGGTTATTTCTGGGGTATGTTCCGGATTCTTGTAATCCTTTTTTGTTTCTATATAATTTCGCATTTACCAAAAAAAAAAAAACTTCGGAAGACTCTCAAGTCAATATAATGGCAGCAAAACCACCGTGAATCCTCTGGCCAGATGTTGCACAAATCCGGTGGACCTCAACTCCGCAAATTTCTAGCGCCTCCGCAGTCGCCGCGACCTTTTCCCCTTTTTCTTCACTCTCATACGTGCTAGGGTTTTATTTCTTACCGCTATGCAGACTGATATATGACCATATTGTATTCTGGTAATTTACCACTGCCTGCGTTTTTTTATTGCGGGGTGCATATCTCCGCGTTAATTTTATGCAGATTTACTAACTCCTCCGCAGTGGAGTAACACACTCCGTGAAAAAAAAATTGCGGATTGGTTAAAAAAAATAAAATCTGAGTCGTTCGATCTTTAATCGGATGACACATATATGTTGACTGAAAAATAGAACCTAGCATGTGTGGGCTGTGGATGGGGATCCTGTATATATATTTGTATATATATAGTATATATATAAATATATACAATTCTTGTGTTTCCGCACCTATGTATGTATAGCTTTGGGGTTTTTTGATGTTTGGGTTCTCAAATTGGAGAAGGGAAATTTGAGTTGTTTGTATAAGTGTACATAAATTTGTTGGTACAAATTAATTGTAGATGCGAAGACGTGATGATTATATTAAATCCATCAGACGCTATATGCTGCAGTTGGAGGGCACCAAACAATTGTATGAATTGATTGCAGAAGGTAGAAAAAAGAATATTAACATTCTTGAATTTTATATATGTTCATTAGTATATTTAACACTAATCACCAAATTCTGCAAACAGACCTAAGGCTATGGAATGATTTAGGCTTTAAACATGTTTGTCTTCTTGTTGGGTTCCTAAAGCGTCAAAAGAAACCAGAACTTCAGGTTTGATTGCTTTAATGTTACTACCTCCTTCCTTCCCCATGCACACAGATCAAAGACTTTATTACACTTTTGAAAATATTATATTATGATTCAAGATTTTCTTAATCATCAACATATAAATAAACTAATAATTGATAAATTTAAGAGATAGATAGGAATGCAGGAAATATTAAAGATTTTTTTTCTATTTCAGACTTGTGTGCAACAATTTTCACCTCCTCACAGTTTTATACGGCTCGTAGAGGTGTAAATTGAGCAAAACTATTTGATGGATTGGTTCATATCCGACTTGATAATATGATACATGTATTATATTTATTTTATATATGATTCAAATTTGGCGGAAAAAATAAGTTCGAATAAAATATGGATCCAAATATATGAAAGTTGATACTCGTCCATTTTAAATATCATTTAAATATATGTAATATGAACCATACTCAAATTCAATAAATGGTTCGGTTCATTTAGTGGTCTGATACATTTTTATATATCTTTAACATGTTTATTTTAAATAAATATTATTTTCCTTTTATATTTATAATATTTTTAATAATTGTCTTAGTATTATTTATCTATATTAATTTAAAAGTTAACTACATTAATATTTTTATTATTTTATTATTAATTATAAATAAGTTTATTTTATAAAATTGGTTCATATCCGGATTATATGAGATATGATCGAACAATCTCGTATTAGATTAGTAAAATTTGAGACCGGTCCATATCACTCTTATATTCGGAATTCACTATCCAGTACCGGTTTATATCTGAAAAAAATGATCCCGAACCCGAATCCATACACAATAGAAAATAAATAATCCAAACCTAAGCACAATAGTACTCGGCTCTATTCGGATCATTTTACACCCCTACGCCGGCTCATACGCTCTACATTATTGTCACATATGCGGGTAGGATGATAAAAAAATAAAGCAGTTTCGGTACTTGTGAACTTCTTAAACTATCCATGAGAATAACGGGAGAAGATGTAGTTGCAGGTAACCTTGGCGTAATTATTTATTAATTTTTTGGTATTTTTCAAAGCCAAATGTTGTATTTAGAGTCGCTTTCTATGTGTAGGCTATTTCGGCATTATCGCTTATAGCTGTTAATGTACCCGAGTCTTGTGAGGTCATCATTAGAAATGGAGCTCTGAAATTGTTGGAGTGTATTGTTATAAATATGAGGTCATACAGTGTGATGTTTTATGTACGCATTGAAATGCACAATTTTATTGACAACTCTTTGTCAGATGCTGCATTCTTAAGCCGATAAGGTAATCTTCTGATCAGCTTTCCATTTTATTTTTCTTTTTTGTTGTAGAGTCATTTTATTTTAACCATCTCTTGATTGTGGGAAGATAATGGAATTAGCTTTCCGTATTGGTAAAACCCTTCTTGTAGAATGAAATTATCTGGATATTGTCTCACAAGCATACTTACCAATTTTTGGTATATCATGACTATTTTTGTTCCAGTCATGCCAATCCTTCAAAGGCTTTTCTAGTTGGAAATATTGTTAGATGGGGCATTGTTGGTGAGATATAGGTATCATCAAACAACGAATACTTATGTATAGCATATTTTTTTTGTGCCTCCAAACTTTTTGAATATAAATAAGTAATAGAAGCTCTACTATTTTTGCAATTAATATTTTAAGGACCTGTTGGATTTTGCCGACACATATACATTAGTCTCTATGGTTGTCAAACATCAATTTCATCTGGTCACAAGTAGTTTGCCTAAATTGAAGTTATTGAACAACTGCAGATGATCTATGTCATAAGAAATATAGAATGATTTGGCCATATTGTTCATCGAGAAATTACGTTGAATAATATTGACGTGCCTAATATTATCAATAACTTTGACTCAATAAATACTCTCAAAAAAATTATTTTTCATGATTATCGACTTATTGTTTATTGAATTTTCCTCATATTTTGTTAATATATTTATCTAAATTTTATTATTAAATAATAAATTATATTATTTATTAGTATAAATTTAATTATTATAGTTATTAAAGGACCCATTTTTATTTGTTGCCCCTAGGCCTTCAAAAACTCGGGAACGACCCTCAATGCGTCTTGCTCGCTGTTACACGAAATTCTTGCCTTTATAGCTAATAGATAGCTCTCCATGGTCCAATAAGATAGACATTCAAGGATAATATCTATCACCGATTTTTTCTTTTTTATTTTGGATGAGACGGTGGGTCTGAGATCCATAAATTGAAAACTCTGGATGATCGACAAACACGCCCACCCAATATTTTTCGGGAGATAAGTTATTCCACGAAAACGATAATTTTCCGTGTTTACCACCGGAGCATTGAAAAAACCTTCAATTTCTTTTTCAAGCAAAAGCCTACATAATTTCTTCAAAAAATAGTTGTCCAAAGCAAACAATTGCATGCCATTTATGTAAATTAATAGGTAGAAATGTCATAAGTTGAATATACGACAATAAATTATACTTTAACATACACCTGATATTTATGGCACCTCCCAATGCAGGCATTAATAATTGTCGTCATTGCCTCCTTCTTAACACCAATTTCGTCCTTTCAGAAAGAATGCGAAGAGGGCCTATCAAGTCTGCTTCAAGTACATCCTCTACATTCCACTTTCAAGGATTACATAGTTACAACTATTTATTATATACATGAAATTTATGCATGAAGATGCAGACAATAATAATTTTGACAAGAAACATTTCCACCAACTTTCGTGCAAAAAAATTAGTTTGCAACATAAACTTAAGACCAACTCCTATCCATGTTTCTCTTTTAGCAATTATATTTGCAAATATCATGCAAGTTTCTTTTCAAAATTGCTTATATTCATGGCGTAACAATCTCCAAATGTGTAGTAGTAAACCTTTGTCAATCAGTAACTGAAAGAACAAAAAGTTAATTAGATAGAATCTATTGCACTCGGTAGAGAAATGTGTACGATGAAGAACTATGTTAGATATCAAACAGTTAACTAACTTAACCTTGCATGAAAGGATACATTAAATTTTAAAACCATTTATCAAGATATGTACATTACAATATCAGGTTTAATCTTAAAAGATAAACCCCTTAACATAAGAGAGCATAATAAACGTTTAAAAGAATCAAACTCCACTATGTACAATAACCGTACAATAGATACATGGTACAATATGCATATTTAAACTTAGCCCAGTTGGTGATGCATACTAAACTTGTGGGGTATGTCAAGAGTTCAACTCCCCTGCCTCCCATTTTTTGCTACTAATTTTTTTTATTGTAGCCCCAGAGGGAATTGTTGGGGTAAAAATATTAACAAGAAACCTCAACCACTACACCAAGTTGAAAATTATGAATCTAACTACAAGTTTTGTAGTTAATGAAAAAGTCCCCCCCCCCCCCCTCTTAATTCCTGGTTCCGCCACTGGCTCCAGATAACAGTTAGTGCAGGAGAAAAAACATGCGAGTCAATATGGGATCAATATAGAAAGCCTTGCAAATCTTCAGATAAAACTATTTAGGAAAATTATATTTAGTATCTATTATATTCATCGCTTAGAGTTATACTTAGTTCGGAGAGTACACTAGGATTATTATATATAAGAGTTTCTTCTTTGTAATCAAATAAATTATTATTATTGAGACTAATACAATGTTTATTTGTATCTCTTGTGAGAGAATTTCCCCAAACTCTATTTTTATCCTACTGTCCATATCAAAGTGGTATCAGATCCAAGTCACTGTCTACTAGCTATTGACGGTATTCTGACCACCGCCCAAACAATTTGACCTACAACCGAAACCCAAATTTCTCTCCTAAGATAATTTGTCAAACACTCGGAGACCCGACCAACCAGACAGTGATTCTGCCTTGTGCCTACTTCAAACCCTAAAGCAGCCGTCATTCCCCATCATTACATATATACTACCGTACATGTATATATATATATATATATCATAATTCTGACTTTGAACAAAAAGTAAAAAGATGAAAAGAGTAAAAGAGAATGGGAGACATGACCTGCAGAAAAAGAAAGGGAAGAGGAAGGCTGGATCCTTACCGGCGATGCCTATTTTTATCCTGTTGTCCCTGTCACCAATATATCATCTCTTGGCCCCTAAAACGTAGTTACGCTCGAGTAAACCAAGAAATGGGTAGAAGTGGGGATATAGAAAAGTAACTCCGAGAAGATGGGAAATCAGAGTCAAATAAATGACCATAGAAAAGGTGAAGAAAAGGATAAAGAGAGATTGCAAGGAAAATTTTAATCTTAACAAATAGATGAACAAAACGCATATATATCGAATATCATCTAAGTTGATATTGTATTTTAATCTTAACTTTGGCAGTTCAGTAAGCAATTTTATGTAAAGAATTCGCAGGTCACCCTATGGCATTGATCTGTAAACCGGATCACGTATATCGAATAGCGGGTCGCTCACACCCTGTATTTATAGGTTAAAAGAGGTGATTACGTGAAATTCCGAGGGAGTCCACATTAATTTTAATATGGTGATGACACCTCACTCGCATTTTAAAGTCGGACTATTTTTTCGGATTATATATCATTTTTGTATTAGTATTGGGCTTATAAGTATAACAAGCTTAACTATGAGATTTTGAGAATAGTTATAGACGTAAATTAGAAGAATATAATATATATTTTTTATAGTAAGATAAATTGCAGGACCTATCATTATAAAGTTCGAACGGAATGGAACAATGTTTTAGACATAGCGGTGCCCGTTAGACAGATTGAGGGTGATCATATGAATACAGGTGATATCGCTCAATGCCTCAATGTTGTTACTTTAGGTGCAGTTATTAGTGAAATGGGAAGTTGTGGGAGTGCTTCGATTGTTTGTATATATACAAACATCTTTATGTTTGTATGAACTCTTATTTCTTTATTTTGCTTATATTTATATTTAGGATGTGTTTGGATCTCGAAAAGTTGGAAGTAAAATGGAATACAATATAAAATAATTTCCTTCCTATATTTAGATAGCAAGAAAAATAGGAATTAAACTATGAAATCCTTTGTTATTCAGGGCTCATGGAAAATATGAAATCCTCTGTTACTATATAACTTGATAAACCTGGCAGATGGATGTCAAGCATCTTTGGATCCAAGACAGAAACAACTACCTTGTTTGAGTCTGCGTTCAGATAACCAATATTGAAAGGATGCGATGATCTCCTTTGTAAATCAGTATGAGATTACACACTGTTTGCATTCACACATGAATAATTGCACCCGAAGGTTCTCAAAGGTGAACTTTGAAGTTCCGTTGCTGCACTGCCCACCCTTAAAATAATTTTTTTAAAACGACATTGTTTTGGATTTAGTAAATATACGCGTCTGTTTTCCTAAAAAAAATCAACAGAAGCCAATGCTTTTACATCTTACACATATTCAACCCGATTTCTCTTTTTTCAAAGCCCTAATCCGGAATTGCCGAATCTTTAATCTACAAAATTTCTGGTCTCTCTGTTTTCAATCACTCAAGTCTGTGCCACTGTCTGAATTAAAGGTATTTGCCCTATTTTTTTTTCAATTCCTTGAATCCATTTTCACTTGGCAAAATAGGTTATTTGAGTATATGTATATTCGGTGGCGGATTGGGGGGGACATTGGCAGAAGCCAATGCTTTTACATCTCACACATATTCAACCCGATTTCTCTTTTTAAAAGCCCTAATCAGGAATTGCCGAAGCTTTAATCTACAAATTTATTGGTGTCTCTCTGCTTTCAATCACTTAAGTCTGTGCCACTGTGTGAATTAAAGGTATTTGCCCTGTTTTTTTTTTCAAACCCTCTAATCTATTTTCACTTGGCAAAATAGGTTATCTGAGTATATGTGTATTTGATTCTCGAACAACAGCAAGGACCAAGGAGAATGCTGTCATGTACACTTCGTCTTGGAACTGAAATCAAGCCTGAATATTGACTATTTCCAGCTTCAAAGTTCTAACTTTTTCCCTGTTATTTATTTTTAATTTTACAGTAAATTAAATAATTAGAAAAATAGTTTGGTCTTTGTTATATGGTAATCGGTGATTGATTGTGAAATTATGACTTAATTTTATGTGACTTAATTTTAATTTTAAGTTTAAATTTTCAACTGCCTAGAGACCATAGTTGCTTATTTGTTTAAAATTTTACATGATATATGTATACAACCAGGTTAATGGACAGATTTATAAATAAGAGACCATATGATTCACTTAATTCTCGGACTACATCTAGTCCTAACATATCAGATAACCCTAATTCTACATTTGAATTCGATCCGGCTAATATCGAAAGAGACCCAGGATTACGTAAGCAAGTTGATGAATTTCATATCAATCTGCGAGACCGTATACGGAGAGAGTACTCTTCTAAAGGTCCTTGTCAACCAATTGGACATAATTTTCGAAAAATTAAATATGGGCAATCAATGAGAAGTTTTAGAGAATAGTAGTTTAATATGTTCGAATGGCTTGAACATAGCAAATCAAAAGATGTGGCTTATTGTTTTTGTTGTTATCTATTCAAGCCAAGTAAAGTGAATCGCTTTGGAGATGAAGTATTCACTCAAAAGGGATTTAAATATTGGAAAAGTGCCTTACAAAAGTTTAGTGAACATGTTGGTGGGGATCTCATTACATTACTTTGTTACACTTACACTCAATGTGGCCCTCGGTAATACAAGTGCTCGAAAATGTATTTGATGATGGTAGCAACAGCGATACACGAGGTATGTCAAAGACCTTGTTGATGAGGATGGAAAGCTACGATTTTGTGTTCTTTTTTTACTTGATGAAACAGATTTTGGGCTACACAAATGAATTATCACATTTGCTACAACAAAGAGATCAAAATATCATCCAAGCTATGCATTTGATTTAGAATGTGAAAGAACAATTGCAAGACTTTTGAGATAGAAAATAGGAATCTTTTTTTTAATGAAGTTAACACATTTTATGTTGTAAATAATATCAGAGTTGTTAATATGAAAGATATTATAAATTCTCGTACTCGGATGAAGCGAAATGGACAAACCGTTACTAACCATCATCGTTATCGAGTTGAAGTGTTCTGTGAGGTAACTAATTTAATCTAATACTTTATTAAGTTTATTTTCATGTATCTTTCCTCGGCTCCTTGATTTGATTTCTTTTTATTGCTTGTAACCAGGTTATTGACTTGTTTGCATAAGAGATTGATAATTGCTTTTCAGAAGCAAGCATCGACTTACTTCTTTCGGTAGCATATCTTGATCCCCGATAGTCATATTCTAACTTCAATGTTGATAAGTTAGTACACCTTGCAGAACTTTAGTCGGAAGATTTTTCATGGACCGAGCGTCTGATGATCCGGAATCAACTTGAGATTTACATTTATGATGTCAAGAAAGATAAAGAATTTTCTTTGATTGAATATCTCGGAAGTCTTGCAAAGAAAATGACTGGAACTAGGAAAGCTCAAACTTATCCACTGATGTACCGCTTAATAGAGCTAGCATTACTTCTTCCCGTTGCAACGACTTCCGTTGAAAGGGTGTTTTCAGCGATGAATATTGTCAAGACTGATTTGCGAAATCGAATGGGAGACGAGTGGATGAATGATTGTTTGATAGCATATATCGAGAAGGAAGTATTTGCAAATATTGACAAAGAAGTTATCTTACAACCCTTTCAAAATATGTCTTCTCGAAGAATTCAATTACCACTTACCAAATGTTAGATAATAGTAGTATGTATTAATTTGTATAAAACTATTACTTTTTATTACGGGACATGCAACAAAAAAAATAGTATAATTATTACCCCCCAAATTTTATAAATTTTTGGCTCCGCCACTGGGTATACTGATTGTTTATGGTGATCAAAGAGTTTTGCCTAGTACCTGGAGAAGATGCCGATGTAAGTCGCGTGAAATAGTTGAGGTCGACATATGGAAGCGACATAAATGTTGAAAATGATTTCCTCTATGAAACACCACTATCAGGCTGACATTTTAAAGTAGACCATGCGGGGATCAAATTCCAACTCAGGATCTGCCCAATTGACAATCTATATGTAAATGTTAACAATCCGTGTAGCGACATTGGATTGGTCGATTAGTAGATTAGGGGTGAGTGTAGTTTTTACAAAGAGGGACTAGTATGTCAATCTGGATAAAACCTGTTCGCAGAGTAAAAATCTACTGCAATTAAATCCAATACAAATAACAACTGTAGCCGTTTAGCGAATGCAACTGCTTAAAACTGGAGGATAAAAAACGTAATTTGGCAAAGAAAGTAAACTGACGCTTTAAGATATATTTAACTGATTGATAAATCTCTCTACTGATTTACCAAACCAGGGTTAAAATCCAGTCAACATCTCTACAATGATGCATCCATAACACCATGTATCAGTTTCAAATGTGCTCCTCTTGCTCCTTGAGCCATGTAGTTTGGGGTTCCGACAAAGTTTGAATTAGACAGTGGAATCCCCATAAGTAGGTAGGGGATTCCAAGAACTTCTTGGTCATGGGATCAAGGAGGTGGTAATTAGTTGGTTTAATATTCAGAACTAGTATACCTGATGAGTGTATGCTTTATAATCGTCATAGTTGTATGAACAAAATAAATTTTTAATTGAGAAATAGTATATAGAGATGCCTATACTAATGGTTTACTTAGGCTTCAGAATTGAGAAATAGTATATACCAGTACATATAAATTAAACGGTTTTGGGTTGGGATAGGGTTTCCAAACACGGTTGTCTAGGATTTATTATGTTTTGACTTTTTCCACTCCCCTACATATAATGATATGAATATTGGTATTTTTTTCTGAAATATTTCTCTAAATAAATAAATCATGCATTATTTTTTAAATACCGGTGAAGTAGATGAATATTACTACAAGCAGTTTATTAACGATGTTCGTAATGATATTGTTGGTAAATTTAATCTCATTCCTAGCCTAGTTGGTAATTTCTATACTCCGCCCTCGCCTGGAGATATATCTTCATCCATGAGTATTTCACGTGTACCCTCACTGCCTTGGATGCATATAAAGTCCTGAATCTTATGATTACAAGTGTTGATTTCACAATTATAGCTATGAGCAAAGGATTTGAGGGGCAGTGGCTTGTGTTTGGTACTTCAGATGATGTTGATGATGACAGCGTAGATCAGGTATACTACTTTCTGATGCATACAGCTGCACACACAAGGGAATTTGGTTGAGACCAAGATCTAGTCAGAATTTATATGAAAAATAATTATGTGAATTTAATTTATCTAACAGACGCAGATACAAGTGATTGGAATGAATATATGTGTGGAGAATTTGTACAGGTTGGCTAACATTAAATATATTTAAATATGTGATTTGTCTAACCAAGCCTAGTTAACTCTAAAGAGTCAGGTCAGAGCACTTATTGTTATCATCAACATGGTTATTCAATCTCTGTGGATGTATGAGCTTTCAAATTTCGTGGCAAATAATTACCACGGAGGTGTCGTAACTGATGACATAATTGAATTTGGAAATGGTTGGAGTACATGTTCGGAGCCTTCTCAGATTTGTGAACAACATGAACCCTCTTCCTTTTACCATCGAAAATCGGAGCTACACTTTGTAGGGAATGGCCAATTGTGTCTGCTTTGTGAAATCCTCAAAGTTAATCAAGTTGAGTTTAAGGCTGATGCGAGCAGATGGCAGCATCTTCCGTAATCACTTACCATTCACTTTTTCTTAACTTAACCGCTTATACGTTGGTGTTATTACTTCTCATTCTCTTATCCTTTCAATTATTCTTTCTTAATTTCTCTATTCTCTGATCTTAAATTATGATTTACTATATTTTTATTTGTTTTTGCTTCCATAAATTTCTCCTATTTGTATGTCCTCAGAATTCATAAGCCCAGTTCTATAAAAAATGAGTCTCAGGCAATGTCAAAGGAAAGGGAGAAGAACCCAATTATTTTTTTTTTCCAAATACCTTACTAAGTTAAATAATTATACCCTTAATTAGAGATTAACAAAAGGACCGGTCCGAAAAAGACCGGTCTCTG
>JAUEJK010069366.1:0-12065 GCA_032274865.1 Eryngium alpinum | reverse complement strand
TTAAATTCCAGACAATAGCTACTTCAATCATAACTTCAAGAAATTCATAAATATTTATTAAAGGAAATGTGGGTACTTTGGGAAAGACTCTGTTGCATTGGTTATTCAACCAGTGTATGATTTTCTGCACGGTACTAGTACATAAAATAAGGAGAATAAAACCTTAGATTTGCTAACATTGAACAAAGGCACGTGGAACCATTCCGATACATTGCTTTGTCACAAGATCACCCATTTCAATCGAACTTGCCTTTCACCTCTTTTTGTTTATTTTAAATTCCGATCTAGATTATTATGTCTATAATTTAAATTGTAGCTCAATCAACAACGTAAGCCATAACCAAGTTTAAATCAAAAAATATAATAACTAATTTTTACAATTATATTCCAAGAAAACCCAACTTAAATCATAGGATGTGCTCAATTACAACATAATTAAGGTACTAAATTTTAGTTCAATAACAAGACAAAGACATATCCGACCTAACATGAAAAAATAAAATAACTAATTTTAACATTATACAGTATTCGAACAAAAATCAAATTATATCATACGCTACGATAACATGAATCCTATTGGCACTTAAATTCCAACTAAATTCAACTTCACTCACACATCCAATAACAAAGTATTAAGTTTCAACTACGAGATTCACAATAAAATTACACTACAAATTTCTACCCAAATCAAATGCATGCATAACAATTAAACACCTAAATAACAAACAGTTCTTAGCAAAGAACCAACCAAATTTCATAAATAAGCACCACCAACAGTTTGGCCTAGTGGGAAAGGGGCTGGACCACCTTAAGCAAGGTCTCGATTTCGAATCCCCGCATGGTCTCCCTGCGAATGGGCGAATTTCGAACTTATGTATGGAGCAACTGTTGGTAGGGTGAGCCTCCCCCCGAAAGGGGCCTGACAAAGCTCGAAGGTGGATCAGTCATAGTGTGTGGAAACCACCTCTCAGAAAAAAAGAAAAAAAAATCATAAATAAGCAACTATGAAGAAATTATACCTTTTAATACTTGAGATTTCCGATTTGATGAAGAATCAGCCATTTATACCACTTATAAGGTAATTTTCAATGCTTGTGTATGCAAATGTTATGATCTTCACCAATTGTTGGATTTGAGAGCTATCTACCTGCAGATTCTACTCCCTCCTCAATCAGTTTTTTAGTTTTTCTGCTAGCTGCTGGAATGGGGAAAGAGAGAAAGCGATGTTAGATCTTGTTTTACAAGCTAACCGCTGATAATATTTAGTGTATACCCGCTTGTAATATGTGATGTTAGCCGTTAGATTTTTTAAATTATGGACCATTGGATCGACTTAACCAACGGCTAAGATCTGTTAGTTGTTTAAAAGCTAATGACTAACGTTAGCTATGGATGAATTTCCATATATATATATCCACTTATTTATTATTAAAATAATAATGTGGGATATAGCATTTTTTCCATAATTTTCATAACTAAAGGAAGGCATGTTCTCATTCATCCCTTTATTATTTGAGCTTGTGAAAATGCCTCAAAACACATTCCATCCATATCCTGATATATATAACATATGGCAGAACCACTCTAATTAGAGTCTCAAAATATCATTATTTTTCAATAACTTAAAGTCACCTCATGAGGCAATGAGATATTCTATACATTAGTCTTTTAACAAGAATCCCAAAACTTTTGGAGAGCGGATCTGAACTAAACTTTGGGTTGAAGACATCTCCAAATAAAGACAAGAAGATTCGTTATACGATAAGCTGTGACTCTTAGTAACACTAAAGTTACTAGGACAAATTTAAAATTTAATATTCAGAACAATGATAATAAATTTGATAAATCTCACTAAAATTTAATATTCACGTAACAATAAAGTGTTCACTCCCTCTTTTATCATCTCGACTCTTTTTCTCATGAGCATTAGAGGTTATGTCCCCGAGCTCTTTTCCATTACTTCAGTATTATTTTGTTTAAACTTGTTATCTCTTTTCCTCGTACTGACCAGCTCGATTATTTAACTTTTGCAATGTCTGCCACTCAAACTAGAAACATGGAAGTCCAGATAAAAATTTATTGCTAAACAAGCGAATAGGAAACGAAAAGAAGAAGCAAAGAAAAGAAAATAAGCCAACAAGAAGCTCAAATCATCACGTAAGAAAGTTCGCGCTGAAACCTCCAAACCTCCCGAGGTGAATGAGGTCACATAAGGATCCAAAAGGACCAACGTAAGAAAAGATTAACTGCGTCCTGAAGATCAACTTGCTCAATTGCTAAGTTTTCAGAAATAATCAAAGTATAGGATTCTCCGGTCTGTACTCCTGCTCTGGATAAACCAATGGTCGTGTTTTTTCTGCCAACCCTTTAGCTGAGCCCTACTCGTCTAGCTCAGTGCAACTTGGTCAAGAACTTTGCTTGGGATTACAAGTTTATGTCGACTTAGGAAACCGTTTTCTCAACAACTTGGGGATCGAGCTGACTAGGAAACGGCGCATTTTGCGCAACTATAATTTCACACTTAGTTGATATTTTGTCGTAACACAATATAACTAGGTAGTATATATAAAAATTGATGTATGTGGCTTAAAGTCAGTCAATATATATAAAAATTGTTAAGTACTTGCATCAATCTCGAATCATAATACAATTCCAAGCTGACTTTTACTTTTATTCCGAGTTGTTATTAGGTAGTTATACATAATTTTATTCGTAATTTTGACTAGTCAATGGTCGTTAATATGAGATGTTCTCCGAGTTGCCATCACATCTTAATAAAAGAAAACTTAACATCTGCAATAATAACTATATCAATATGTAGCAACCTAATATATACCAAACTCGTATATGTACCGAGCTGAGTATATACCGGGTTGGTAGCTTGACCGTGATGGCTTGATAATGTCATAATTATGTTAAGAAATTATAAATCCTTTTATTGGGCTGACCAAGCCTGATTTAAAGTTTTTATTAATGAAATTTAACAAATATGTAATCATGTCGACCCATAATGAAAAGACCAAGCTGAACTGGGCATATAAGCCTGAGCTCGTATAATTAGAAAATCGAGCTGAATTGGGCATATAAGCCTTAGCTATCATAATATTGCCCCTAGCAGACCGGAGTTTTATAATTTCAGTCATCTACAAGCGGAACCCTTAGTAAAAGTGTCAAAATAAAAAATAAACTTTTATTCCATATTGAAATCAAAATGTTCACAATGAACTAAAAAGTTCAAAAACAAAAGCAAATACTAAAATTAAAATTAAAAATGCTAAGGGAAATAGTAGTAAGAAAAAGGGTGTATTAACTACTGATAATAACGTCGAAAGTGGATGACATTCCATGTATTCTTAATTGGCTTACCATTCATAGTGGCAAGCTTGCACGTTCCATTCCAAGGCATAGCAATTATCAGTTAAGATCCT
Source organism: Eryngium alpinum (assembly GCA_032274865.1). Taxonomy (NCBI): domain Eukaryota; kingdom Viridiplantae; phylum Streptophyta; class Magnoliopsida; order Apiales; family Apiaceae; genus Eryngium; species Eryngium alpinum. The sequence continues at coordinate 8,637 of JAUEJK010069366.1, read as the reverse complement.
TTCCAGTTCGGCATGAGTTTTTTTTATAGTTCGGTCTTAGTTACCCATCGTAAAACAAAATCACTAACATAAAAATGTCTATGCTCAAGTGTAGTATGAAAATATTAAGCAGTCTGTTGCTGATAAACATCCATCCTTGTTGTAGCTTTATATCGGAGTTCTTCAAGGAAATCAACATTCATTCGGATCCCTTCCGAATTTCTAGCTGTATTGAAACAAAAATTTCGTAGTAAGGGTATTCCCACCTATACTAGCACAAGAGCGGAAAGGTGTCACTCTTGTTAAAGTGCGGGGTTTTATATGATATGCCCAGAGCACTATATATAACTCATCAACCCATAACCTTTAGCCTTTTCTAACATCTTCATATATTTAAACAACGCATTGTTAGTACTCTCGACATATCCGTTTTTCTGAGGATAGCTAAAGAAGCAGTCTGATGTTTGATATTCCAATACTAAAGGAAATCATCAAACCTCTTATCCTTAAATTTGGTAACATTATCAGAAACCAAAATTTTTGAGACACCAAAACGTAAAATCACACATTCCAAGAAGAATTTTCCATACGATGCTATAGTAATATACTGGAGTGGCCGAGTTCAGCCCACTTCATCATGTAATCGACAGCCACAATATAATACTCAGCTTATCCTTTAGAGCGTGGTGACTTTCCTACAATATCAATCCCCCGCATAGCAAATGAGATTGAGTAGAGGATGGGTGCCAACTCGATTGGTAGCCTTCGGGGAATATTAGCATTGATCTGGCACTGATGGCGCCTCTGAACATAACTTGTCATGTCAGCCCGAAGTGTGGGCCAAAAATACCCCAGCCCAAAAATTCTAAAATGTCACAAAATAATCAGCACATAGGCCCTAATGCACGTCTTCAAGAATAAGTCTAGCCTCTTTCAGGGATAGGCATCGTAACAAGGGTTAGCAAGATGACCTCCGATAAAGAACACCACGTAATAAAATGCAATTAGCTAACATATATTTAATTCTTTGAGCCCCACTCAGTTCAATAGGCAGAATATCATGATCAATGTACGCTGTGATGGGAGTCATCTAGTTTACTTCCTGATCAATCACCACCGCATGTTTCTTCTTCTTTGTGGTCGACTCTGTCAGCTCTATCAAGTAGATCACTATGTCCAAGTCTTTAGTATCAGCAGTCGTCAACCTGGATAAGGCGTCAGCCCAACAATTATCAGACCAGATAATACTTTTGAACTCAAATTTTTCAAATTATGACACCAGTAACTTCATCTTAGTTGCATAAGCCTTCAGTCTCGCTTCTTTCTGCTCATAATCCCCAAAATAATGTTTCACCGCCAATTGGAAGTCACTATAGGCTCGCAAATTCCTTACTTCAAGTGACCTGACTAAGTTCAGACCCGCTAGAAGAGCTTGATATTCGGCCTCATTATTAGTCAGCCTAAAAGTAAAACGAATAATCTTCTTAACTTCAAATCCGGTCGGACTAGAAAATATTACTTCTTCTCCAGATCTGATGTCTGTCACAGATCCATCTATAAAAAAGGTCTATGGTGGCGAATTCACTACCTATGATGGTTTAACAGGATCTTCCATCGCGTACTAAAAGTACACACAAACACAAGATAAGCCCTCAGATTTTGTCAAGTCTGAGGTTTTTAAAATATATTGAACTCCCAAAGTTCAACAGCCCATGCCACTACTCTTCCTGCAGAGTCCATTTCTTCAACTATTATCTTAAGAGGCTGATCAGTCACGATCTCAATTGCTCTCCTTAGAAAGTAATGCCTTAATTTTTAAGCTGCTATTACTAAAGGAAGAGAAAACTTTTAAATGTTTGGGTATAATGTCTCGGTATCTTTAAGCGCGTAACTAACATAAAACACAGTCCTCTAAAAGCCATCCTCCTCCTTAACCAACATAGCTCCCGCAGTCCTATCAGTTGCGCCGGGTAAATCTTGGGAGTTTCTTGCGGGGCTGGTTAACGAGAAGGGAAGCTGAAACCAAATAGTATTTAACCTTCTCGAACTCTCTCTTACACTCTTCAGTCCACTCAGAATTTTTCACTCCCTTAAAGTATTAAGGAAGGGAAAAGCTTTTTCAACAAACCCAAAAATAAATCTTCTAAGAGTTTCAGTTAGCACCTGGACTTCTTGCTTATTCGTCGGGGCCTCCATAGCCCAAAAATTTTCTCGATCCGACTCTAAAAGTATATTTAATCGGATTAACCCTCATATTGTGTTCCCGAAGAGTCTGAAAACATTCGTATAGACTATCAATATGGTCGTGGTCATTGGCCTTCACTATCATGTTATCCACGTAACACTCCATGTTTCGCCCAATCTAATTTTTGAACACCCTATTTTTTATTCGTTGATAGATTGCCCCTGCATTGATTAGGTCAAACGGTATCTTGATATATGCATATGTTCCATCTAGGGTGATGAATGGGGTTTTAAGTATGTCTTTATCCTTCATAGCTATCTAATGATATATCGAAAAAGCATCCAGATAGGAAAGGAGAGAATACCCTGCATTTACATCTATCAGTTGGTCAATCAATGGTAGTGGATAAAAATCTTTCGGGCAGGCCTTGTTCAAATCAGTATAGTTGATGCATATCCGTCATTTTCCATTGGCCTTCTTAACCACAACTACATTCGCTAGCCAGCCTAGATAATGTATTCCTCTAATGAACCCAGCTCTGGGAATTTCTCCATGCACCTCTTCCATAATCACCTTTTGTCGTTTGGATGCAAAAATTCTCTTCTTCTGTCTAACTGGCCGGAAAATGGAACCATATTAAGAGGATGAATAGAAATATTCATCTGAACCTGGCATATCCTCTCGTCTCCAAGTGAAAATATCAGCGTAGTCACGCAGCACTTACACCAGTGCCCGCTTCAAGTCTCCAAGCAGGTCGGACCAGATGGATATCAGCTTATCCCTATCTCCTGGAATCAGCATGATATATTCGGTCGTCGAGCCCGGCTCTGTTATGGTTTTGGTCAGGTCGTGCCCAAAGTGCCCACGATTAATGGATAAAGAAAATTTCCTGTACACCTTAGAATTTCTCGAGGGCGAGCCTTGCCATTTTTTCCCAGCTCTATCCCCATCATCACCCTTACCAGTCCTGCTGCTTTCACCTTTTTCCAATAATATAGACTTCCTGGCCGCGAGCTGATCACCTCAAGTTTCTCCCACACTGGCCGAGGTTGGAACATCAACTTTAGATATGGAATAGAACATATGGTTTAAAATATAATGAGCATCAGCCTCCCTAGGATGACATTGTACGAAAACTCCATATCGACCACGTAAAACTTCAGCTAATGGGTTACCGATCGTGGAGCGGTGCCAAGCTTCAAATAAATATATGTTATAAGAGGGTGGTTTTGAAACTAGATAGGGTTGGCTCCAAGCACGGCTCCATCACTTCTCCCCTAAATTCATTTGGTCGTAAGCCCTTTTTACGAGTATATTTACAGATCTTCTGCCATCAATAAGCATCCTCATAATCCTGTTATTGTGCAGAACACAAGAAAACAAAAAGTAATCAGTATGAGGCCAAGTTATACCATTATAGTCCTCCTTAGTGAAATAAATGGGCTCGTTCTGGTCAGGGTGATTCTTTCGATGGTTGAGGTTGAACACTTCCCTTGCATACTTCTTTTTGGCTGATCTGGACCCTGATGTACCTTCCACCGGAGATGGTATGGATATCACCGTAGTCCTTTGAGTGTGGTTTTTACTGGCTTTACTTTCCGCATCTACAACCCTTTCTTCTCTATCTTTCTGTATGAATTGTTTAAGTTCTCCGTTCTTTGATCAAATCTTTCAACTAATAGCACTCTTCCGTAATATGCCTATGGTCCTCATAATAATCACAATATTTTTTTCCCAGTCTGAGCCCAACGTCTTGATCTCATTCAACACCCTTGACCTCAGTGCATTTAGGGGAGTATAATCATTTTCGTCACAGTCCTTATTCTAGTCAGTTTGATCCTTTCCATAGTCGGCCTTATTCTGGGCTGAGATCTTCCTCTTTTTCTTTCAGCACTTACTTTCTCACGTCGAGCCTCTTCTCTTCCCAGTGCCTCTTCTTTCACGTGATATTCTCAGCTCAGGTGCATATATCATCCAGGGTGGTGGGAGCAAAATCATCGAAGGATTTCAACAACTTTCTACTCATATTTGGATCCAGCCCCCATATAAGAATCTCATTGCTTGACTTTCATCCAAGTTGGTTATCCCTTAACACTCTTATTGTGTCATATACTAAGACATTATATCATCCGGCTTTTGCCGACAATTCATAAGAGATGTGGTGAGCTTACCAGTGTGCCGGTTGTAAGCATAATGCTTCAAAATTTTCTTCTTCAATAAGGAGTAGGAAACAATATTATTCGGCTTCAAGGTCATGTTTCATCCCTGTGCCCCGTCCTTCAAAATACCTCTAACATCTGACACAGTAATTTCATCATGCCCTGCACACCTCATACTACGTTCGTATTAGGTCACATCATCAATCGGATCAGTCCAGCCAAAACACTTCAACATCTTCAGAATCCCCAGCCCAGGCTTAGGATGTAATCCCTTGTAAAATCAATCAATGGAAATTTTATGTAGAAATTCTTTGTATTAGATCCAACTGTAGCCCTCTCTATATTTTCCATTCTTTGCTCTATTGTCTCTATTAAACCATCCGGATTGTAGTCCTTGCCGAAACCAGAATTTCCTTGAGATACGTCACCTTTTTCCAAGAAAATTATATGTCTCAGGGGTCACATCATTCAAGTTAAGGGCTTTTTGTTCATCCTGATGACTATTTTCAGGTTGGCTATTTTCAGTGTGAGGGTGAACTACTCCTATGTTATCAATGATTACCGGATTCGCTGTGTGGTGGATGGCAGTTCCATCGGTTACCACCGTCCGAATTGGTGGGTTGCAGGAGTGGAGAGAGCGAGGCCGGTAAAAACTTGGGAGGTGGTGGGTTGAGTGATGAAGGGATCAGTGTGTTCAACCATTGGTAGAGCTAAACGCTTTTTTGAGAATCTCTATACGAGTCCCACAGACGGGCCCAACTGTTGATGGTGATTTTTTTCCGAGAGATCCGCTTCGAGGAAACTTGTAATGAAACGAATGTGGGGAATTTTCTCCATGATCTACCTCCGGTATGAGAATAAGTAACAGTACAAAGATGGGTAATCGTATAGTGAAAAAAGTGAATAATGAGTGCTTAAGATTACATGTACCGTATTACCATATATTTATAAGAGGAGACAGACCGGAATATGAAGTTACTTATTTGATGTTTGGATAAAAAGCTAAATGTACTTATATTAACTTATAAGCTCCGTTATGGAAAGTTGAGAAACACCAACTTTTGAAAAATATGAAGTCTGTCTCCTATCTTTTCACACTACATGATATGTATATGTATTTATGTCTCAGAATTAAGATATGGGGGTTTATAAGAAATATAAACTAAATTTACTTATGTATAAATAAATAATTATAATTTTAAGAATAATTTTGAAATTTTAAAATAAATATATAGAACTGAAAAATATATATTAAATTTATTTAAACAAAATTTTAAAATAAAGTTATTTTATTCTTTATTTAAAAATAATAAATTATGTTAAAATAGCGCTAAAGATGATAAAATATTTTTAAAAATAGTTATGTATAATTCTTATCAACTGCTTAATTACTTTATAAGTAACTTATAAGTGATTATTCAAATACATTTATAAAAAAAATTATAAGCCAAGTTATTAACTTTATGACATAGATAATTTATTTTAAGGTTAACAAAACAGGCTCTTAGTAGTGTTCAAATTTTTACCTTTAGTTATAAATAAAAAGTAAGTTGAGTTAAATTAATTTTAATTTTTTTAACTTATAAGTTCATATTTATCAAACACGTATATAACTTAAAAGTTACTTACTCCAACTCTGAATAGACACAACAACTGAAATGCAAGTAGTAAACCATTGGAATCAAGTTGATTCTTGAATTCAACTATGATGTCAGCCAAACAAGAGACAAAGGACAAGTGTGCATAGACATGAACAGAAGTTTCACTACCAGGATATTCTATTGTATTCTGAACTCCAACTTGAGTCTAATGAATTCGAGTTTGAATTTTTAGACAAATTCAGAGGAGCTCGTTTAATCTTGGATTTGACTTGAATTTGTTAATAAATTTGTTTAAAATAGATTAAGGCCATGTTTGTGTATCACTTATAAGTAACTGTAACTTTTAAGTTGAAAAAAAAAAGCAATAAATTGATATTTTTTTTCAAGCTTCCACTTATAAACCAATTTTAAGTTCAGTCAAACTTAAAGTGAGAAAACCACTTTTAAGTGGAAGCTTGAAAAAAAATACATATTTATTGCTCTTTTTTTCTTACTTATAAGCTGAAGCCACTTATAAATGATACACAAACAGGGCATTAGATCTATATCTTGAGTTGATTTTGAATTCTGACTTTGAATTTTACGAGTTCGACTTTGTATGAATTATATTCAAATGTTTGATATGAAATCCAAAATACATTTAGTAATTTAATCTAAATTTCTAATATCATGTATAATTTACTTGAATAAATTAAAATTAAAATATGATATTTCTTTTTCCTTTTTTCTTTTGCTAATTCAAATATAATATTTCTAGGAAGACTACGCAAAAGCTCCTTGTGGGTGACGTCCAAAACATATTCCTTGTAACGGAGTTTAGGTGAAGCTATGGACTCCATTTAACCGGAAGGCAAATGCTATCAAATCTTGTCTCTTTGTTTAAAAAAATGGTAATTCCCACCCTCCAAACCTCAAACAACAATAAACATCAATGGAACAATCACTCTCAATGGCTCCACCACTCCTCTGTTCTTTTGACTTAGAAACCCAAATTTCCTTATTATTCTATATACCATAATTTTGTTCACTAATTTTCAATTCTAGTGTGCTAATGTCATTCACCACACACATGATACTCCTATTTACGATGGCATTATAAGATTCTGAGTATGATTATAGAGATATTTAATCTCCGAATTTACGATGGCTCTCTGAACCTTCAAGGTTGTACAAGTGCACCATACGTAATGTAATAGGCTCTTTTTATTGTTAGATCCACCTCTCAGTAGGTAGACATACCGCAGGGAAATGCTCATATTCGATCTATGAATAGATCATATATACTCCTATTGAATTGGAAATATCAAGTACAATTAACTTACTGTTTGGATACATTTTGCTCAAAAATATTATTTAGTAGGCTATATTTATTATAATCCATTGAATCAAATAATCATATAAATTCTCACCACTTGGCCCACAAAACCACATCAAAATGGACTGATAATATCCGATTGATTATATATAATCATTTTAGTTTTAATTTTAGTTTTAGTTTTAGTTTTAGTTTTTAATTAAGTATAATAGATAATTAAGTTCTTGTTAGTGTTTTATCCCATATCCAGAGTTGGACTATTTTCTTTTTTAAGTGGTCGAAAATATAGTTGCAAATAAAAACTCAACAAGGATCGACCGATAAATACTCTCCTCTCAGTACATGCAAATAGGTCCACATTTTTCTTACAAATTGAATTATTTCCCTTAGAAATTGTCTCATTCACTCTATAAAAGAAGCATTTTTCATAATATTTTAGCATAAGCCCTATAAAACTTCTAACATAAAAAGAATAAGTTAAATTTTTTTGTCCATCACTCATTAACTATGCCATATAATTGTCCTTCAATAATTGATCATTCCTACAAAACATCCTACACATATACAGAGGTTCTAGATACACAATACAATTTCTACGAAAAATATCATTTACGGGTATTTCGATCGAAATGCCTGAAAAGGGAATTGTATCAGGCTTTTATTGTTGATGATCAGAGATTTTGAAAACATATAGAATTTCTCATCCACATTGCCACATTGAAGGCGGCTAAATGTACACAGTAAGTATCACAGCCATACTGAATACACTTTTGCCCCTGAATTACTAAACCGACAGAAACTATTTGTTGGAATCGTAAGCTGAATATTGAGATCTCTCTAACAAAATCAGGATACCAACAATCAAATAATCTCAACTCGTCTCTGTCTGCAAGATGACTCAACTCCTCTTCTAATATTGTGCCACATTATTTGTTCAACCATTTAGTGGACATAAATAACCTTTGAAGATAAGGAATAAGTGGAAGGTATTTTAGTGTCTTGTTTTTATATTCTAACCATTTTTTTGTATAAGATTCATAATTGTCATTTCCACAAATAAAATAAATACATCTACCTCTATCGACACCATAATACAGCATGTAACCAATTGGACAAGAATAATTTTTTTCGTATTCTAACATCAACTATTTCGCCATTGTCTACACCGCATGGTAAGACTTCGGTTAATATTAATATCCAGAAAGACATCACAAATTAATACTAGCAATTCGTCAAAAGCCTTGTCACTCCAATAATATGTGCTCAAAGATAAAATTTTATTGATAAATAATAATCTTGTGTACTTCCGATTACTAGGATAAATAAGAATTTTTGTATTATTAAAAAGATTATATTAGAATTGAGATGCATTGTCATTTGAAGTTTCTTACTCTACTA
>JAUEJK010069258.1:0-12068 GCA_032274865.1 Eryngium alpinum | reverse complement strand
CCCGGCGGATATCCAAGGAGTCGGGAGAATGATTTTGAAGCTTCTAGAGCATCAGGTAAACTTTAATTTGGTACAATTATTTTGATCCGTAACAAAGGTTTTTTTCTAGTTCATTAACTTATATCAACTCAACATAGCCCTTCTCTTCGGAATTCGAGATCTCTACTAAAAATCCTTTAGTTATTCTCTTGATACCGGTGGAGGAAGCTTTGTACAAATCTATGTAGTTATTCTTAAACAACAACTGCTTGTTGCTTTTTTAACCTTATAATCTTCACTATTTTTCTACTTGTTAATCTTGTATATCGACTTATCGTCGATTCCTCAACTCCGTAAGTTTGAATAGTTATTATGTAGTAATTTAGATAAAGACTTCCCATCTTCTTCTTAACTTCGTAGTCTTCACGTAGCTACTTGCACTACATAAGGAAACTATCGCGGATCAGCAATTCTCTAACTTTCTGGTGGTTTGACTAGTACTCAACTTCTCTTCTCTTTGATACTACTGACTTAGGTATTGGACATTAATGATTCAACAATCACAGTTCAATGGAAAACAAGTATAATCCTTTTTGGGGTTTCGATGAAGACTTATTGGGTCCTAATTTATTGCTTTAAACAGATACCACAGTAGATCAATTCAAGAGTTATCGAAAAATATAGTATTAAAGCATGTCGTAAAATCAAATCATAGCTATTATCCACTACTAATCCTTCTAGATCCTTAAAATAGAGTTTATCGATAACATATTTAGGTATATAATATATCTACCTCCTATATATTTGTGCTCGGATTTTTTAACAAAAATGTCATGGTGATATAAATACATCTCCACATAACTTTCCATACCTAATCAAGCATATAAGAGACATGCCATTTAGGATTTATATGTAAAAAGAATAAAAAATAAAAGAACTACATATGAAACTTACTAAATTGAACAATAAACTAAATAAAATTAAGGTTTAATCCAAGTAATGTATACCTTAAAATTGTTGTTCCTTTATCCATCACATTTGAATTTTCCTTCTCCCTTCATATCTCTTTCAGTTGCACTTAGAATCACCTATTGAAGAGAAGTGGATTGATTTTTATCGAGTATAAATGAACTTTGATGCAATTAGAACTTTATTAGATTCATTTATCAATTTAATGAATAAATATTGCCAAATAAACAAAATAGTGTCATATTTCGTTCAATCCATCAACTCTTTTGTTAATTTATGCATTTGATTTAACGGAGTGATACCATCATTATAGATTTATAGTCAAGTCAAATGTAGCACATGAATCCATTTTTATAGTAGTATTATTTTTAATATCCATATTTTTATTCGATAATTGTTAAATGAAAATAAGTCACAAAATAACTTGTAGAATGGGGGTTGAATGCAAGTGTTAGCTTTTTAAACTTTTTCAAAACTTAAATGGAATGAACTAAAAGTATGAACAATGAACTGAATGAGTGAAAGACTGAAAGAAATAACACAAACTAATTTATCAACAATATAAGAATTATATTAATGAAGATAGGGATTTATCCTTCCCTTAAAGGCTACAGAACTTTTCCAACAATGGATCTTCAAAGTCTTTCACTCAGTATAAAGATTTCTCTCTCTACTATCAATTTGAATGAAAAACTTACAAAGAAAGTAAAGCTTAGCACAAGTTGCGTAGAGAAAATATTCTAAGAAAGACTGAAACATAAAACTGCTGTTTTCACTGCATATTTCCTAATCTGGCAACTGAAGATTTTGTTTGCTACTGTTGACCTTTGTGGTCCCAAACAAAAAGATTTGAATCTTTGTCTTAATCTGCCAGAATATTGATCTTTCAATAATCTATTCTGAAACATGTCTTCCCAATGCAAACTTGATCCACAAGAATAGGCTTTGCATTAACACCCTTTGTCTTGTATTCCAGTCACTGAACATTTGAATTCTACCGGTCTTAGTGACACCATGCAGGGCATTCAGTGAAAGAGATTTAGCTTCTCCAAAAAGAGCTTCAGGCTGAGTCTTCAGTATAATGCTCCAATGTTCTCATTGTCACTGATACTTAAAATTCACTGAACTCCAAATTCTAAGACTGGAAAATATTTATTTGACTAAAACACTTAAACAGTCATCTATACAATTATTATTAAGATATGATGACTAAGACTGACTCAATAATCTTTCATATGAATGGTTTCATTCTTTATTTTATATACTTCAGTGAAAGATACCCATACTTATTGAAACTATACAAGTATAAACAATTCACTGACTATACAGTTTGATCATCATCACTTGGTATATCTAACAATCTCCCCCTAGATAGGATTGTAACAACAAGGCATATCTCTAAAGTGATATACCAATGATGATGTCAAAACAAGAATAAGGAATATATAAAAGAATATATATCAAAGTATAGAAACAATGTATGTAGTGAATGAAACTAAAATTTTTAACTCATTCATCAATATTCAACTCATCATTTGGAATAGTTAACTTTTCAACTCATCCTCCATAAACAACTGCACATGGCAATTCTATCTACACATGATTGAAATTCAAAGACATTAAGTAAACTGGACGATTTAAAATTTCACTAACCTAAAGTTCTAGGCCTTTGAGATCAACTTAAGGAAAAGTCTCTAAGACTTAGATCCTTCAGTCCATGGAATGTAGTTATCTTTTGGTGCATGTGGAAGACTATCAATCCAGTTTTTGCGTTCCTGCTCCTTTACAACTCCTGTTTTATCCTTGGTTAGTATTCTTTTCTCAATATCAAGGTCCTTGTTGAGAGGAACATTTATCTGCTTTAACTCTTTGTCATTTCAAAGATCAGACTCAATGAGAAGCTTCATATGGACAAAAATTAAACCATTCCTTCCAGTCATTACCCAAAGAAGATACTCCAACTGTCTCACTAAATATCTGCCTCTTTCTCCATGTAGTCTTCTTAAATCAAAGTTCCATCCTTCACAGTCCATTCAATGACTTGATGGATCCAATCTACCTTTGTCTTTTAGGGATCTCTCTCAATTTCTGCAGACTTCAGCTTCCCCAGCACACTTTCAATCATCTCCTTCAGAGTGTCGGCTAGCTTGGATTTAGAAGACACCAATCCTTTCAGGCTTAGCAGTTGAGATCTATCCAAACTTTGAAGCCATCCATGTTCTTTATATTCATTAAAACCTCCATTTATAGTGCAAACTATCAAAGGCTTCTTTGAAGTACTGATTGACATATACACAATAATGGTTGACCAGAAGAACTGCTGCACCTTAGCTTTCACCAATCGTTCAGCTTCTTCTGGAGAGATCTGTGCTTTCAGTCGCTTTGGTCTCACTGAATCTGAGACTTTCACAGAGGTTGGACCTTTAGCTGGAACTGAGACTGAGACTTGAGAAGACTTGGCAGCTGAAGACCTTGGAGTTCTCTTTCTTTTGGCTGGGACTGACTCAACTTGAGCAATGTCAGAGGTTAAGATTTCTTCAAATATTCTTTTCAGTGACTCAGCTTGAGCAATGTCAGTAGCTGTATCTTCTTCTCTTTTCTTCTTTTCATCATCCATTTTAGCTTTGAATGATGTCATTGATAAAGCTTTCTTTTTCAAATTCTCCTTGATCTTATTAAGCTTTGTCTTATTTCTCATGCACAAATAGCTTTCATCAATGTCAGCCATTGTCACTGAGACCAATTCATGGTTTCCCTCTTTTATAGCACTAACCAGAGTCTTGAAGTTACTAAGAGGAGTCTCCTTTTTTAGCTTCTCAGCGCTTCCTTCAAAATATTCAGTATGAATCTGCAGCTGAGAAGGATATTCTTGCATGATTAGATTCTGATCTTGCTCCTCAATAACTTTTAACCATTCTCTGTACTTAGCCAGATTTGCCATATCATTCTTCATTGCATCACTCATCATTTTTTCCTTTTTCTTTGATGCCTCAGAGACCAGTGAAGCTGGCTTAGGCTTTAGATGCATAACTTCTGTTGCCTTTCAGTGATATCTCCACTTAAGAATATCCACTTTAGGTCTATACCCTATTACTGATGCCTTCCTTTTCAACCTGTACATTGGATGATTTCCTTCATTGTAGGAATATATGTTGTAAGGCTGAAGCCAACAGCTCACAGTACAAATTGGCTTGGTCGTATCTGCTTCAGGAATGTAAGGACGCCAATGAGGTCCAAATTCATCTGTGCCTTCTATCCATTCAGAGTCTTTCACTGGATCTTCTAAGAGCTGAGAGGCTATCATTGAATGATTAACTTGCACTGAGACTAAAGGCAAAGTTGAGACTGATGAGTATTCAAGAGATGGAACTGAGCTTCCAAACTTATCACTCATTGGCTTTGGTGCAGGAGACTTAGTTCCACCTTATCCTTCATAATCTTGATCATCTCTTCTCTCCCCCCTTTTGACATCATCATCACATTTTGTTTGGGGAGGAGAAAGAGCTGCAATAAGGAGCTTTTTGATGTCTGCAACATTAGATTGAATTTTATCTTGTTTAGCTTCCATCTTCTTCAAACCAGAAACTATGCAGGACTGATTTTGGAGAGCTTGCTTTAATACTTTGTTGAGCATGTGGAGAGATTCCCTGAAGTTATTGTCAGTGATTTTCTCATTTTCTAGAGTCTTCAGTCCTTCTTTGATAAAATCTTCAATCTACTCTGGAGCGGCAGTGAATTCTGGCAAGAAAATAGTTTGATCAGTGAGAACAGTTTGATATTCGTCACCTTCATCATCAGTGAAATGGACATCTGAGGTTAAAAATAGTTTAGGTCTGGTAAATTTTGGAGGTGATGGTATTGGGTTAGGCTTATAAAGAAGAGAATCAATTTGAGAAGAAGAAAGAGTGTTTAAGGTGGGTACTGCAAGAGCCGTGGGCCCTTGAGAGGATAATATTAGGGTAGATCTTTCATGAGAAAGATTAGTATCTCTCAAGTCAACTCTTATAGTTGGAGAAGATGGTGGAGTTTCAGTTTCTATGGTAAGTGGATCGGAATTGTCCACAGTAGACTCAGGTATGGGAGAAGTGTCTTCAATCTCAGGGATGATGGACTTAATGATTTTATTGGACCTTTGAGGCACCAATGGGAGATCTGTAACTGAGACTAATTGCTTCCGTGGTATGGAGCTGAGAGGATGTTCACTAAGAGGAATAAAGGACTTAGCATTAATGAACATCCTATAAAGTTTTTATCTTTCAGGATCATCCTTGAACGACTCTTGATCAATAGAGCTTTGTTCAGATGAATTCACTGAAGAAAAAGTTTCAGTGAATGGAGTGTGGGATGATTCTTGAAGGTCATTGAACTGAGTTAAGTCTACAAACTCAGTCCTCTCATCTTTAATGTCACTGACATTGTGGATTTGGGGCTCCTCAGTGAATTGAACATGAGGATCAACAATAGGTGTATGGCTTTGTGAAGGAATAGAGATAGGTTCAAAAGAGTGAATTGACTGCTGCTTAGAAGATTGAGGTTGAGCAACATCAGTGAGAGGTTCAGTGAAATATGCAGAGTGAGTGTGTATATGTGTGGTGTCTGTGTGTGCACTCTTGTGGTGTTTTCTTTTGCGCCTATTTGCTAACTTCTTCATCCTTTTTGGTTTAGGTGGAGGTGGAGATTGGGTTTGGGTGTGTTATGTTTCCTCTCTCTCACCAGTTTTAGTTGCTTCCATCCTTACACCCTCACCTGCAGTGCTTTTTGATGGCTCCTTCTTAGTTTCATGATAACTTTCACTATCACTGGAAAGTATCATATTCCTCTTGTGTGTCTCTGATTTATCTTTATCAGTGATAGAAGAAGATGTGGCTTTGAATGACTGTTTGGTGGTAGTTTTGGTCTTTTTCTTAGGTTGAGCTTGGATAGGAGGTTGTGCTTGGTCTTGGGCCATAGCCTCAGCTCCAAATATGGATCTCATGTATTCAGTGAATACATAATTTCTATTCACCTTATATGAATCTTTATTAAGAACAACTAATGTTCTCTCTGTAGATACACATGGTGGAATTGTAGCATCTTCTGACATGTCTAGGCTGCGCCACATTAGCTCAAAAACAAGCATGAGGAACCTAGCATAATAGATTTCTTTTCATCTGGGTAGTTTGGTTCCTAACTTTGCAGCTAATTTACCGATTATCCAACGACCATAGTTAAATGGTTTATTGTCAATCAGGCTAAAAGCCAGCTGCAAAATGCTCATTGTAACTTAGTCCCAACTACCACATTTAGCACTAAGTTTGCATTAACACATAAAAGAAATAATTACATTCTTTGTAAAAATATGCTATCAGTATTTTGCTAAATGATACAATGCTCGCTTCGGAGTGGCCCATAAATCTGAGCATCTCCCTCAACTGCTCATTAGAGGCAACAATGAGAGTTTGGTCTTGAGGGAGATCTAAACATTTATTGAGGCCTAGCACTAACTTTATATTCAGTACCAAGAAGGGTAAAGCGAATTTTTTTACCAAGTTATTGTCGTCATATAAAACTTTGGCAGAGGTCCAGAACTCCTCGCAAGCAGTGAAGTTGATCCTATAGCTTTTGGTAAACGCATCCTTCAAGAGGCATTTGACCAAGAACTCAGTAATTGGCTTGAATGCTTGGGGAATTTTTGACTCATCGGTGAAAAGAAGGTGGTTTGTTTGTTTATAGGTGAATTCATGGTGATAAAAATAGTTAGCATGATCTTTGGATTCAGCGGGACCAAATCTTTGAGCCATTTGTAAAAAATCAAAAGAAAAAAAGTTAGGGTTTTGATCGCCTTTGAGTTCAGAAAGAAGATGACATTTGTATAAACGTTTCGTGAGTGAGAAGAGAGAGGGAAATTTGTTTTGTTAAATTTAATTTTGACATGTGGCAACTTGTGAGTGGTGCGTTGAATAACGATACAACCAAATTGAAGGAAATAACGGTACATAAAATATTTCACTGACAGTTCACATTTGCCACTGAAAGCACTAAGATACAATGGAAACTGAAAGCACTAAGATACAATATGGCTGACCTTTTCATTGAGACTGAATGCAAAATCCACAGTGAAAGCAAATTTCTCACAAATTTCTAAATGTTCACCAATAAAAATTAAAAGAATATGAAGAAGAGATGTTTTAATATGATATGTAATTGAAACCTTGGATGTTGGATTATCTGTTATTGTTTTATGAGTTAATTTGTACTCGTACTGAATGATGAGACTGATAACAGTATTAAGAAACAACTATGATCCTTGTAATTAGGCATAGTAATTTTCTTAAGTGTTATAAGATAAAGTATAATGAGTATTTGAGAAACAAGATACATTGAAGTGATTACATAATCAATTATCATTGAATCAACAACCATTCATTACATTTCATCAAGTCATTGGTACATTCATTGAGACTGGAATACAACTTAAACAAATCACTTCAAATTTAACAATCCAACTTCACTAACCAGTCTTATGAATGTAGCTTCATTTAGAGGCTTGGTAAAGATATCTGCACGCTGCTTCTCAGTAGGAACAAAGTGCATCTCAGTAGTCCCACTTATAACATGCTCCCTAATAAACTGATACCTTACATCAATGTGCTTGGTCCTTGAATGTTGAAGTGGATTTTCAGTGATTGCAATGGCACTTGTGTTGTCACGGAAGATTGGAATTTTGGAGCAGAAGATATTGTAATCTCTAAGTCGATTCCTCATCCATAGCAATTGAGCACAACAACTTCTTACAACAATGTATTCAACTTCAGTAGTACTTGTTGAGACTAAATGTTGCTTCTTACTAAACCAAGAAGCCAATTTGCCTCCTAAGAATTGACAACTCCCAAAAGTGCCCTTCCTATCCAACTTGCAACCAGCATAGTCAGCATCAGTGAAACCAACCAAGTGAAAACCCTTACCTTTTGGATACCATAGTCATAGCTCCTTTGTTCCAATTAAATACCTTAGAATCCTTTTACCAGCTAGAAGATGTGATACCTTAGGATTAGCTTGAAACTTAACACATAAACATACTACAAATATAATATCATGCCTACTTGCGGTCAAGTAGAGCAAAGATCCAATTAAAGCTCTATAATCCTTCACATTCACTGACTCTCCCTTTTCATCTGCATCTAACTTTGTTGATGTTGCCATTGGAGTCTTAGCTACCTTTGCCCCAACCATGTCAAATTCATTGAGAAGTTCATTAATATACTTGTACTGACTTATAAAGATTCCATCCTTCAGTTGCTTGATTTAAAGTGCCAAGAAGTAGCTTAGCTCCCCCATCATACTCATTTCATAGCTACTTTGCATTAACTTGGAAAACTTCTTGCAAAGGTCATCATTTGTAGAACCAAAGATGATGTCATCTACATAAATCTGAACAAGAATCATATCTTTTCCAACCACTCTATGAAACAGATTTTTATCCATAACTCCTCTAGTAAACTTGTGATCACAAAGAAACTTTAACAAGGTCTCATACCAAGCTCTTGGTGCTTGCTTGAGGCTATAAAGAGCTTTATCCAACTTGAACACATAATCCTCTTTCATTTCAACTTCAAAACCAGCTGGCTGCTCCACATAAACTTCTTCATCAAGCTTACCATTCAAAAAGGCACTTTTAACATCCATTTGATAAACTTTAAAGTCCTTATGAACTACATAAGCAAGAAAGATCCTTATAGCTTCAAGTCTAGCCACATGAGCAAAGGTCTCATCAAAATCTATTCTTTCAGCTTGAGAATAACCTTTGGCCACCAACCTAGCTTTATTTCTCACTACTATTCCATTTTCATCCAACTTATTTCTGAAGACCCATTTAGTTCCAATCACTGATTTGTCTCTTGGCCTAGGAACTAAAGTCCAAACTTTATTCCTTTCAAACTGAATCAACTCTTCTTGCATGGCTAAGATCCAATCAGGATCCTTTAAATCTTCCTCGACTTGCTTTAGCTCTTCTTAGGAAAGAAAATAACCATATAAGCATTCTTTTTCAGTGACTCTTCTTCTTGTCTTCACTCCTTCATTTGGATTGCCAATAATCAGCTCCAATGGATGATCCTTGGTCCATTTAGTTCCTGGGACTGAGCCTGAGACTGAAACTATATTTTCAATAATAGTTTCTCCCCCCAAGTTCATGGCCCTCATTCCTTCTTGAATCTCATCAACTTCATTTGAACCATTCAAGCTAGGAGAATCCATCGGAACTTCTATGAGATAGTTAATTTATTAACTATATATTTTGCTATATCAATATTACATGGAAAATTTGATTAAATATTCTGTTAGGAACACATCCTCTCCTTAAGAGACTTAAGACTTAAAAGTCAACTGTCTCATTCAATGATCAACGTTGGTCAAGCCTTATACCCAAAAGATTTTTCAAAACGAACCATAGAAAATATCTTTTGACCAAAAATCTTTTTAAGTGGCTTGTGACTCAACTTGTATTGGGATTATCAAATTAAATGATATATCTCAACTCAAGTTTAAATACGAGTTCCTATACCAACAATTCGAGTCAAGAGGAAGGCTTAGGCACTTTTATAAAACCAACCGTTTATATCTCATTGAAGTTTCAAAATGATTCGTCTTCATAAGAATATTGGAACTAGCCCCTTTCACGTATCCCGAAATATGAGATCGGTTGTGACGACCAAAGTTTTTACGAAAAATAGCCGTTTGGATTTCAAATCCACCTAACGTAAACTTTATCGAGACAAAATCTCTAACCAAGCCTTCATAGAACTCTTGTCACATTTTCCTTAGCGAATACCCAATCGTTTATAAGGAATCAGTTAAAGTGTTTACACATCAGTGTTTTTCAAAATACCAACACTTTTATCAAATCTAGTCATCCAAATATTTTTCAGTCAAACCAATTATTCTTAGAATAATGTGACTAAAAAGTCAAACCTTGGTCAAACCGAAGTCAAACGTTGACCGAAGACTGAAATAGTTGATTCGAAAGTCAAAAGTGAACACACACACATTAGAAGACTCATACGCCTTTAATTACTATTATATGGTTACTAACTAAGTATGTGCTTAAATTGCGATTATCTGTTGTGTGCATATCTGTATTATTATTAGTAGTAGTATTTCTAATTATGTATTTTTGTATTTTGCACACACTCAAATTATTTAAAAAGAAAATCCAAAAATATTATTTTAGTATTATATATATACTCACGTTTTTCTATATATACATATATTCCTTATTTTAGTTATTATCACCACATACCATCTAATATACCTTTTACCAAATACCTTTTCCTACACCTTCTCACCAAACATCTCATACACCCTTTCATACCATCTCATTATCTACACCACATCAATCTTATACACTATACCTCTATCTTTTTCTACCTATCTCTCAAATCCCTTTTCTACCATTTTACTTCCGATTTCTATCATATTCCCTCTTCTAAATTCAAAATTCAAATCATCTACCTTTCTATCTTTTTATCTCTTCTCAAACACTACCATTTCATTTACAACACATCAATCATACCCTTTCATCTCATTACATACTACCATTTCATATTCAGTACATCAATCCTATCTCTTTTCCTTCACCACCTTTCCATCAGTTTTTACTCATAATTCTTACTCCTTACCACATCAATCACTACTACCATTTTAACCCTTTCACCTCCATATTCCTTTTACTTCTCTCATATTATCTCCTACAAACCTCTTTATTCTTTTTCATCTCGTTTTACTCCAAAGCCCAAACACCCATCCATCAAACTTTACTCATAACCTCTACCATTTTTCCTTTTTACTACTAAACCCTATCACCCATCCATCAAATTTTACTCTCTCTTTTTACTCATAACATTTACCCTTTCATATTCATTACATCAATCACACTATCTCTCTTCTCTCTCAGCCCTCATCCCTCCACTATAAATACCCCCCATTTCTCACAAAATAAATCACCCAAAAATATTAAACACCACACCCTTACTTTGTCAAATTCTCTCGAAAGCTCTTAAAGCTCTCCCTCTCCCACTAACTAAGCCTATACTTCAAAGTTTATGTATATATACCCACACACACACATACACACACATACACACACATATATATATATATGTATATATATATATATCAAGCTTAGTAAGAGTTCATAATTCGCACCTCTCAAAGGTGGAATTCGGGTCAAGGCGAAGAAGACAATTTCGGCCGTTACTCCGGTGAATTTCCGGCAAATTTTCGACGAACTTCAGGTGAATTTCTGAGTCATCTTTGGCTCATTTCTATCCATTTGGATCTTGCTATATTCGGCCCATTTTGGACGAATATTTGAAGTCTTCTTCATCACCTATTCAAGCGCTAGATCGGCATCTATCCAAGTGGTGATTTCTGCCTTCAAAAAGAGCTAAAGCAGCGAGATTGGTCAACTCGTTTTCGGCTATCGAGCCACGTGTGGTGATATCTATAACTCTATCTTTATATCATATATATTGTGCTTAAATTATTATATCTATATCTTTGATATATTTATACATATATTGTGATATTTTGATATATCTATACGATTAAAGTTATAAACTTCCGAATATCCAAGCCTACAGTTTTAGAAGACGTCGTGAGATCTTATAAGTGTTTGTTAGCCTTCTCTTCGGATTACGGGTTTGGAACTTTCAAACGTATATATTGTGATATATAGAGTTTTGGATATATATACGCTATCTTGATTTTTATCGTATCAATATTTATAAGTTTAAAGTATTAAACTTCCGAATATCCAAGCCTACACTATTAGATGACATCGTGAGATCCTTATAAGTGCTTGTTAGTCTTGTCTTCGGGTTCCGGATCTATGACTTTATTTCTTATATATTGCGATATATAAAGAAATCGAGATAGTTAACAACTAGCTTACTTATATGCTTTAAGTTGCTATTTGTCATTATTAAGCATGCTAGGTTGTTAGAACAAGTTATTTGTGCGTTATTGCCTCATCTTTTATAACTTGTTTATTTAAGCTTTCTTTAATTTATTCAATTGGATTGTTTAGACTTTAGTATACGAGCTTAGGAAAAGATCTTGCCTAGTTGGTTTTCGACGAAGCA
>JAUEJK010069149.1:0-12069 GCA_032274865.1 Eryngium alpinum | reverse complement strand
GAAGAATTACATAGTTCTCAAGCTTTAAGTTTTCATTGTAATTCAGAAAAAGCAGCAGCTAGTGTTCTTGATTAAAAAGATACTAGTTTTTGTAAGAACCATTCAAAAGAATCAATACAATTATTCTTTTAATATATTGTCTTTTGTCTTCTGGTTTAATTGATATATAGCTTGAATACAATTAGATTTTGATTAAAGTTCGAAAACACTCAAAAATCTAGTTGATTGTATTCAACCCCCCTTCTACAATCAATCTTAACTTATTGTTCGGGACAAACAGTATGAGAAGCTGCCCGAGGAAGATGTCTGCTGTTACCGGGACATGAAGCGAAGGTTCGTTGAAGCCTTTGGAGATTACATGTGGTGTTCGAGTGAAGACTTGTTCTTAACTAAGGAAGAAGGATGTGGAGCGCACCTGGACAGTGCATGGATCCTCTTTTTTAAGTTTCACAAGTTTTATTAAGATTGGATCATGTCGACCATATATTATTGGAGATTTAAGTAGGTGTATGCACCATTGTTAGAAGACTATTATCTTTTGGAGTATTCATATAAATAAGAGAAACCGATTTGGATTTCATGATACTAAGAATTCTTGGATACAAAGAAATTGACTTTATTTCATTCCAAACAAAGGGTAGAAGCTATAAACAATGGAAATCCTAAGCTAAGCCTCATCATCAGTATCTGAAGGAGCATTATCCTTCTCCACGGGACAACTCATAGAACTAAGATCAACCGAAGGAAGCTGCTATCCAAGAGAGCGCATCACCGAATCCCAACACTCATTGTATTCCCTTGGACGCATCCTTTCAGCTGTCTCCGCCTTCCTCCGCCGATACGCATCCGAAGTAAGAAAACCTCGAATAATTCCCATATGTTGGATTTTGTTGTTGCGGCGGAGCCGGTCTGACTCCTCCTGAATACTCTTACTCTCCTAAGAAGCTTTTCTGCTTGAGCCGAAGAAGCAGAGATCTGGTCCCTCAACTCAGACTCCTGGAGTTCATTCTTCTTGAATTTGGCCCACAGACGATCCATCTGGTGGACGCTCGCTTGGAAGTAGCAGTTTAGTTGTAAAAAAAAGGAAGAGATTAGTCCAAAAGGTATAAGGACAAGTCGACATAATAAGATAGGGAAAAGAATTTACCCGGGCCAAAGACTGAGATCCCTCTTGGCTGATTTTGGAGGGCTGCAAGAATTCCATCATATTCTTGTCTCGAGGGGTTGATGGATTCCTCAGACTATTCCTGGGAAACCATTGGTTACCCCACCACATAATCCTTATTCCGGATCCCTCAGTTACCGATAAAGATAGCATCATCGGAAGGAGACTCGGATTCAGACACACTTTTATGGCGGAGGGCTTTCTTCGAAGTACTAGCAAGAAGAGCCTCCGCCCAGATTATCCTCTTCTGGAGCATGCTTCTGACCAGCTCCACGGTTGTAGCAAAGAAAATCATTAGTCTACGAAACGATACAAAGCAATAGAACGAAAAGATATGATCAAAGACGGTTACCTTCAGGAGAAAGGCCGCTAAGCTCCAACTCCTGGTATTTATCTATCCCAATGACAGACATGTAGTACACGGAGGATCCCCCGTTCTAGAGAAGCTGCACCGCCCCTCCTCCTCGAGGCTCAGCTTCAACTGTTTAACTAGCCCGTCATGGGCCACACCAAAGGAAGTCCTAAACAAAGACTCCAATTAACTTGTCCTCCAGCGGACGAAGAAATACTCGGACTTCCAGTCCGAGATAGATTCCGGCATAGAAGTCGTGGCAAAGATAGGGAAGTATTATTACGATGGTTAATCGTAATCCATCCCTCGAGAGGAGAGCAACTTTTGAAGCGAAGTATCTTGCGGAAGATACCCACCGTTGGCTCAATATCCTTAAGTTTGCACAACCCAAGGAAAGTGTGGATCGTCTTCTACCCATTCAGATGCAGCTGGGAAATAGATATGCTCGCCTCGGCCAGTACGCGATATGTGAAGGAGTGGAAAGGAATGCGGAGCCCCGAGAGTAGGGACTCCTTGAACACACAGAGAAGACCATTCCATTTGTAGGGACGGTCATCAGAAGTGGGGATGACTGCTTCAAAGTCTCCCTTAATATCGAAGGCCCGAGCCAGGTGATCGACCTCATTGGCGGTAAGGGTGCTAGGCAGGTTGAAGGGTTCCACATTGATTGGTGGAGAGAAATTTATTCTAGGAAGATCAAGCAACTCCCTTATGGAAGTTCGTAAAGAGTGAGCTAGAGGAGTTCTTCGGGGAGCCATTGTTTGCTAGAGAGATTGAGAGAACTTGTGAATTCAAAGAAGGAAGTTTTGATCAAATGAAATGGTGAGATGAAAATGAGACAATGAGATCCTTATATAGGAAAATGAGGAATATGGATGATCTCCAAGTGGGCCCGAGATATCGTCTCCCCAATATGAATTCAAGTAGACTCTTGGCATCCAAACATCTAGGAATACCATTAGGGAAAATTCTAAACCGACAAGGTTAGGTAAAATAAGGTCTCTTGGCATATCACGCCAATGAGAGATTCACACATAAACCTTAGACCACCGAGGTTAGGTAAAAGAGGGTTTCTTGGCATTTCAACGCCAAGGAGACTCGTTTTGACGCTTTCGAACTACAAAACGAGATGGATAGTAACTCACTTGGCCAAGGAGGGACTCCATGGGATATTAAAAACATCAAACGTACTCCTTAGTACACCTCTTGGATGTTCCATGCCAAGACGGGGGAATGGAAGCCCTTGTAAGACAACAAGGCACCAAGGTATAGGTCTCTTAGGTGCCTAAGAGTATACCTTGGCAAGTCACTAAAACACCAAAACTAGGTCCTATGTACTCTCCTTGACGCCCATGCCAAGGAGACCCCTTATTTAAGTTCTTAAACCACCAAGGTAAGCTTATGGAAGTTCTCCTTGGCGCCCACGCCAAGGAGACATTCAAATTCTCTCAAAAAACTGCCACACTTGGCTTCTACATATGCTTCTTACCTAGAAGAACCTTTACCGGACACTCTAAAACACCAAACTCATACTTTGGGAACCTCTCATTGGCGCTAATGCCAAGGAGACACCCTTATTCCTCTCTTAACCGTCAAACTTGCATGAAAGAAGCTCTCATTGGCGCCCACGCCAAGGAGGAGCTCAATTTGCTCCTTAAAACCGCAAAGACTGTGCTCTATGTACTATCCTTGGCGCCCATGCCAAGGAGGTAGTGGATTCTCATCACAAAACCGCCAAGTTGGCTCACACATGACTCCCTTAGAGTACTAACGCCAATGAGGGGTCGATCCGGGCAGAAATCTTCGTAAGTCCCAATTTTTGGTATAAAACGGATCATATTTCGTGGAATAAATTACCCCAAATATAGGGGGCAAATGTATTGGCCCAAAAATAGGATCCGAAACACTAAGGCTTAAGTCGGCACGACTCGGATCCGAACCGGAATAAATCTATCCGAACCGGAATAGAACTCAAGCAAGCCCAATACAGCAAAGGCCCAAAGCGGCAGGACTCGTCAAGGAGGTGCAGAAACCCTAGAATAAATCTAGGTAATTCTAAATAAGGAACAGATTCCTTAGAGGTACATGCAATGATTCTTAGAACGGGTAGAAACCCTAATCTTACGCAGCAAGAAAGACAAGATAAGGTAATACCTACTTATCTTCTGAATACGATTATAATTCCTATTAGACATTAGAAAACCTAATTCACGCATATATAAAGGGGATTATTTCTCATAATCAGGTACGCAATTTTAGCTCAAACTCAAAGAGAATACACAGAATTATACTGTTACTTATTCTTGCACCCGAGTCATCCCGATGTGACCATCACCCACCGATTTTTACAGATTTTCGGGTAGCCGTTCTAGGAGACAACGATATCATCTTCCTCACTTCAATTACTCAGGTAATTATTTATTTTGATTCATTATTTTAATCCATAACAGGGACATACACGGGAGAGGAGTACGGGATCTCACTTAGGATTACCATATATTAAAAAATATTGTTTAAATTTTGTAATATTTTTCTAAATATTATTAATAGAATAATATTTTATAGTTAGAAAGAAATAATCCGAAATAAATATGCAAATAAGGTGTTAAACGAGTGTTTAATATAAAAGTGAAACCCTAAAATTCATAAAAAGGTCACGCGTCAATCACCGATCTCTTCTATACATGTAACTCGGAAATTACACAGTCAGACTTATAAAAATCGGACCGTATATCGTTACTCTTATTAGTATGTAAGAAATATTATTAATATATTTGTATAATTAATAAATTTTGCATGTTTATATTGTTAATATAAAATAAATTATATAAAAATAATTCAGCATTATTTTATAAAAATGATTTATTATTATTTATAATTTTTTAAAGGAAGTAAATTGTTTAGTTTTGATGTAACAATAGATATATACAATAATAAATTATCATTGAATAATTATTAAGTAGTAAAATGATAATTTAATAATGAATAGATAAATTGTTTTGATATTTCGGATATGCAATACAAATATACATGATCGTTGAGGTCCTCTTATACAATAATTTTGCAATGAAAATGATAGTTAATTTAGGAAATTAAATTAAGGATAAAACTACAGTTACATGGAGACAAAATTGCTATAATGGATCATTTTTAGAAGAAAAATACTACGTTACCCAAAAAAAAGTATCAAAAATTATCCCAAATGATGATGTGCCAAAATTTACAGTTTGTTTCTCTCCATAAATAATGGACCCTCTGTTGAAGAGGTAAATCAAATCTCTCCACATCATTATTTGATAAAAAATTTGGAATTTCTTTTGGGTTACCTAGGATTACTCTTTTTAGAATCAACAAAGCAGTCCACAAAATTGATGAGCAATGCCACTTGGACTCAATATGGGCGTTCCACTTGGTTATGAAATTTTTTAGTTACTTTATTGTCTCATTTATTATTTTAAATTTTTTTAATTTAGGTACACTTTTTAATGTTTATTATAAATCTTACTTTTACACTTCAAAGAATTTATAGAGAGGAATTTTTGTAATCTCAGAGTGTAACTTCGAAGATTCAATAATTTAAAAAAATAATATTATTCATCAATATATAATCTTTTTATAATTGATTATTTGATTACATCTATACTAATCACATGAGCTTATAAAATAGTTTATTCGTATATAATAATATATAATGTAGGTATTCATTTCTGGTCTTAATTTTTGAATATAATTAGAAAATTTAAAAGATTATACTCATTCCCTCTTTCATAACTTTTACCGGTTTTTTTATAAATAATAATTAATATAAGAGGTTTCTAATTAATAACGACAACTAAAAATCCTCGAGACTAGTTTAAAAGAAAATTTAAAATTTTCTTAATTTGTAAAATAAAAATATTTCTTCCGAAAAATAAAAATAAATATTTATTTGATATTTCACGATCAAGATTTCATAACAGTGACAACAATCGGTTCTCTAATACCTGAAAAACTTGTTCCAAATAAGATGAGAAGGTGAACATATGGCTCTAGAGTATACGTCCAGCTAAGTTTATCAAAAAAAATTAATAAAAACTTATAAAATAATTGAAAAATTATCACTATCTTATTATTCTGTATAGATAATGATATTCTAATTTTGATTAGTTGTGAAACTATAAAAGAAGTTTGTGACACCGTTGAAGTCGCTTGTGAATGTACAAATTATGTGAAGGAAAATAACTGCAAGAAATCATATACTTAGAATTTGATTATGTGTAGATAAAACTGCTATTAAAAATATATATATATTCCATCTTATAAAATAGCTTCATAAACTCAATGCAATGTGCCTGTCAAATGACACTATAGAAGCTGATGAACAATTTGGGGAATTAGATGCACATATGCATGAAGGATATTTTCAAATAGAACACAAATTGCTGATGGAAATGTGATTAACCAAAAGATTGGAGACTAGGCACAATTCCACATACTAGTAGATTTCAAGTCAAGCCAACTAGTATATTTGAAGAAACTGATTTATTCACAAGCAGCTTTACTCAAAGAGCAGTTTTACTGGGAAGCAGATTATATTAGTAGCAGTTTAACTGGGAAGCAGATTATATTAGTAGCTTCATAAACTCAATGCAATGTGCCTGTCAAATGACACTATAGAAGCAGATGTACTTATAAGCAGTTTACTTGGAAGCATACTTGCTTACACTTGAATATGTAAGCTTATTTTATATAATTTTTCTCCGTTTTTGTTAAAATCAAAGTAAATTTTAAGGATATATATTCCAAAAGAGATCTTGGAACTCAATTATATTCATATACTCGTAAAAGTCACTTTTATAATTTAATTCTGATTATTTTTAATCTAATTTCTTATGTTTAACCGTTTATTGAGAATCGAAATTAAGTTACGAGCTGACTTGGCCAAGTCCATACTTTAAAACATATTTGTTCAACCTTAACATTCAATTATATAGAAGATATTTTATAATGTTTATATTTTAGATCGCAATATGTGAAAGACATATTCCATACCATGGACACATTAATGGGGAGTTAAGCATTTTTGCTCATATAAAAGGAAAAATTTCTAAGACCCAAGACTATCGAGTCTAAGAAGTTCAAACAATTATCAAGAATTACTACATGTTTATAAGAAAATAATTGATTACTCTTTGAGCTAACTTGTGTAGTGTTGTAAAGATTTCTCCATCTATATAATATAAATTTGTTATACTTTTAGTGAATAAATCTTAAATTTTTAAAAGGAGGTCGAAAACTATTAAGAATATATATTATATCATATATGTAATACGAGTAAGATACTTAATTTGGTCGTCCGTCGTTCGTTGTCACGGTATTTATTATTTATTTTTAAAAATATATTATATACATTTACCTATATAATATTATATATATATATAGTTATAGTTATTAAATTTAGTTAGGAAAGACTCTATATCGTGTATCCTATTTTTACGTCGATGGAGATTTTCAATTGCGGTCATCGGAGGAACATAAGGATAAATTATGAATAACTACCATTCAATTTCATGATGATGAAATAACCTACGGTTCTCACTGTTCTAAGATAATTTCAGATTCATATATATGTTACTTTTTGACTCAGTCTTTACATGACTCTCCATATTCTTGATTACTATTATCTCTCGGTTATTATTATTTTACATAATAACCATTAACTAGGAATATGTATATTCATATATACATGTTTCATGATTAAAGAAAATTTTAAGTAATTAATTGACTCACATTAATTCAGGAATAGACTCTTTCACAAGTTTTCATCTTTATTATGGGACCAAAGAATTAAGGACTCTTATAAGGGGTGTTTGTCAATGTCAAATTCAATACACGTCACCTTCTATGTTTGTGATGAAAACCTAATCGATTGTATGAAAAATGTGTGATGTTAAACTTAAGAGAGTTAGTAATGATAAAATTAATAAATAAATATTATATTCTTTATACTTAAAATAATAAATATTAATAAAAGATATTTTAAACTTAATAAAACATCTACTGTATTAGATTTCATTGATATTAGAGTGTTTAAACTCGGATAAATCTCCATTGTCCAAAAGAAAAAACACTCGACAGGATCTCCATCTTAGAAGTTAACCTCCGGTAATCTTTCTATATATTTTCTTTGTTTGTTTGGGTTCTCTCATATATCTCCCTCTCCATTCTCTATTATTTTGCTTTCTAATTTCTCTTCTTTTCATAAATTATGGTGGTTTTTTTATTTAATTAGATTTTAATTATTTTATTTTGAATTTTATTATAAATATTAATAACACAATTTTGATATATTTATGTATATATATATATATATTGATATATTTATACTATTTGTATCAGTATAGTTGATATATATGTAAATATGATAATATTTTATATTAAGATATGTATAATATTAGTATGTTATATTTTAATAAATTATAAATTATATAAAAATAATCAAATCGAATTTTTAAAGGATCGAATCAATCTATATTTATATCCTAATCTATCAAATTGAATTTATTAAATTCGGATCGAATCTTTAATTTATTGACAGCGCCACTATATATAACACACGTATTTTGAGAGTCAAGACGGACACACTAGATATATATATAAAAGTGATTTCTGAGAGATTAGCCTTTTAAGATACTCCTGATTTTTTATAATTTAACATAAAATTTTAAATGATATGAAATATATTTAAATTTAATATATTAAAATTTTTAAATAAAATAAAATAAAATTTTAATATTTTATTTTATTTAAAAGAATAATTTTAAATTTATTTTAAATTTATCTAAAATTAGATATTAATAATTAAAATATTTAACATCACAAAGAAGAAAATACCTTATTATAAGATTCTAACTCTTTATAGATCAAGTCAACGATGGTATTGTCACGAAAATGTATTCGTGTATGTCCTATACATCTCCCTGTTGTTGATTGGAAATTGGAAAAATAACGTTCGACTTGCATATGTTAGGTGATGTTTTCACTCGAATATATATAAATTTTTTATGGGAGTGTTATTATTAAATTATGATATTTTCACTTCTCGAAAATTTAAAAGAAATAAAATATGAAAGTGCACTTCGATTGTGCTACATCTGATTTACTTTTTTTGTAAATTATCATTAACTTTAACATGTTATTTTAGGTATTTTAAAGAGACTATTGAATAACAGCCTATGATTCTGACCAAAACTAAACCTAGGAAAAATGTTAAGTAACGGTATTAATCTAAATTAGGAGAAGTTAGTTGGATAATAAATAAATGAAGAGTTCTTTTATTTTCACTACATCTTCTAGTTTGTCGTGTATTAAACGTGTGAAGTGTAGAAAAAGAGGCTTCCAAAACTTTATGGTAAGAGGAGGTTGGGAAGTAAATTAATTATTAAGAACATGTACTACTACTTGAATTTAAGAAGATTTGGCCACCAAACCAAACTCTTCACGAATTTATAAAGTTGCACATACATTACGCCCATGCCGTGTTTGTTCTTAAACAAAAACATCTTAACAAATTTAGTTGTAGAAGCTAATTCCCCAACTTAAAGGAAATTGATTTAATGTTATGGCCAAACAATGATGTATCCATGCACCCAAAAATACATGCACAATCCATGGAATTATTTTTATATACAAAATTTAATTGTTTTTAAAATTAATTTCAAAATATTTATATTTTATATTTTTAAAATATATATTTATATATCTGATACTAGTTTTTTTGATAATATTTAGTCTTATTCAATTTTTAACATATATATATATATATAAGATAAATTTATTTTTTAATTATTTTGAACTAAACGAACCACAGTCGATTCGAATCGAATCGATCAACATATGATCTGCTACGAAGAAGAGAATCAAAATTGATATCGAGCGTGTTTAGCTTACCGTATAATAAGCTATCTATAACTTAAAGTTAATAAGTTTACTTCAAATTTCTAATCACATATAACTTAAAAGTTGAAAGTTAGGAATGTGTATTTTATAAAATTCAACTTATAAGTTGAAATAACCTTTTTAATAAACACATAGTGCATATTTGGGTAACACCCATTTTTCAGAATAAGTGCTTATCTCCAGAAAAAAGCACTTGTTTATGTGCTTTTTTCTGAAAATAATCACTTATTCTGAAAAATGAGTATTACCCAAATATACCCATAAAAATAATTTATAAATTAAAGGTTCTATATAAATAATTTATATGAAATCCCGAACATACTCATTTCATTTTAACGGATATCGGAAATGTTCGAACGAATATCGGAGATAAGGATCAAAACTAGTATGGTGTCATAACTCATAAGTGCAGTTAGACGATCTTCCTAAATTTAAACTCTTATCCTATTGCCGATTGGGCTCATGGTCTGAGCCACCATTTCGTTGCCTAACCTGCAAGAATTACTTTACAAAAGTTAGCACAGGTTACCTTTGAACCTCGTCAAATTAATATTTAATAAATTAATATTTTTAATTAAATAAAAAATATTATATATAATTGAATTTCATTAAACTAATATTTAGTAAATCAATATTTGATTAAGTAATAAATTTCTGATTAATAAGATAAATTAATAATTCAATTAAATTATAAGATTAAGATATATAAGTTCCATCTAATATATAAATCAATAGAATTCATATATTTCAAATTTATAGTATATATTTAATTTATTGAATTTTAATTTTATAGTATTACCTATTTTTATAAAGAAATAGTGATTACTATATTTATTATGATTTATTAAAAAAATTATTCTCTTAAAAATAAATATCATTTAAACTATTTTATATATTATATTTATATTTTAAAAAATATAATAATTAATTACTCGATAAATTTATAAATTATTATATTATTAATAAAAATAAATTTATATATTAAATAATATTTTAATTAATTAATAAATTCTTCCTATCCGGATCTTCTTATTAATTTATCAAGATTGTACTGTATAATATCGGTTAAGTTACACATGCCGGTAATAACCGTAAATAAATTCAAGTTGTATTCATATAAACAAGATGTTAAAATTTTACAATATAGAAAACCTTGTCCGATTTGAGGATTAAAAATCTGGTAATTCTAAATTTTTCTGCCAAAGCCAAGTTTCTGAATTGATTCGTTAGCTGAGATACCATGTTAGAAACAATTTCATCCAAAACCTTAAGATGGTAAGAGGAGGCACTTACAGGATATTATACTCCTTGTATGTTAACAGTTAGGACCCGTATTCGCAGATCTGATTTTAGTCAAATATTTACTACTACATTCCGACAGCTGCAAGTTTTTATTAACTTGAAACATGACGCAAAAGATGTCTTAAAGTTCAGGCTCGTCACTAGAACTAGGCTACTAATGGTCCTGAAAATATGTAGCAAACCAAACCACTAGCTGGTTCCATCCCTCCCTGCCAAGAAAATTGAAAACTACTACTACTTTCCATCAACCATAGCAGAAGGTAACAGTTTGTTCCTGGAAACCTCCTTGTGGTTATAAATAACTTGCAAATCATTAGAAATGTCAAAGCTGGAAATTGTTCCCCGCTTCTGACTTTAACGATCTTGAAAGCTTTCGTTCCTCAATCGATAATGTTGAAGATCTTGTCGTTTCTCACAAGCCGCAAGGACCACCAGAATGTAGCCCAGGGACCAAGAAAAAGATAGGTCCCTTAAAATGACTAATTTTTTTTCCTTCGATGGGAACATAAAAAATACTTTAAAAAAAATTATGATTCAATTCAATAAAATGAATATTAGACAGTGTTCTAAAAATTTTCGATTTTACCGATTAATCGCTAGAAGGTGTCTTACCGATTAAATTTTTTCATTAGTTCTTTTTGGCCGATTTTATTAATATATTATTAAAATAAATTTTAGAATAATTATTTAATTAATAAGTTCTAATATATTATATAATATTTAATAAAATAAATATACATTATGGATAAATATTAGTTAAAATAATAAAATTACATTTAAAAAATTAAAATAAGTATATTTCTGTATAAAATATATTATAATATATTAATAATATTAAATTACATCCGATTAACGATCCGATTAATCCTTTCAATTAATCTCCGATTTTTCGATTAATCGCTAGACGGTCCCTTCACCGATTAGCACCGCCTAGCGATTAATCTCCGATTTTCCGATTAATCGCTAGACGGTCCCTTCACCGATTAGCACCGCCTAGCGATTTTTAGAACATTGATATTAGACTCAAAAGAATTATTATAAAATAGAAAAAAATAGCCAACAATCAATAAGTTGATGAGCCCTAAAATATTTTTTTCAGACATTTGTAGATGTAAGTCATAATGAACAATGTTTTTCCGAATGCATAAGATGGTGGGATCATTAAATTATTCTTGTGACATAGATGACTTCAAATGATTTACCAACATTGTTAACATAAAAAACTTCTTTTGTCACATAATAATATCTAATAAGAAATTAACACATTTATATAATTGCTAATTCTTTTGAAAAAAATTGGACCCCTTCCAGC
>JAUEJK010069040.1:0-12070 GCA_032274865.1 Eryngium alpinum | reverse complement strand
TAATATTATATTATTATTTATTTATTTAAGATTACTATTTGAAAAAATATATAAATTTGATGTAATTTATAATATATTAAAAAACTAAAAATATAATATAAATAAAAGGAGAAAGATTATATTTAGGTAGAGATGGAGGAATTTAAGATTTTAACATTATTCTTTATATTAATTAATTATAAAAGTTTATCTTTTATCTTTAGAGAATTTGAGAGGTTAACATTATTTTATATCTATATATATATATTATTTTTTTAGAATAAAAAAGTTTTAAATTGACTATCACAGAAGGAGGAATTTAAAATTTTATCATTATTTTTATATTAATTAATTATTAAAGAATAAAAAGTATAATTCTAATTTTATTTTTAAAAAGTATAGCAGGACTAATTTGCTAGTAATAATAATGTTAGGGGTTATAGAAACAGCACATTCATCGCTTATTTTCCTGGCCCCTGACTATATTATCTAATTCATTCAATTGTTTTTGTATAAATCCCTGTATTATTTATTTTCAAATATATTTTTATGATTTACGAGAAAAAATATACAACAAATGATCTATATTTCAAATGTCAGATCGTACAGCAATGAACAAGTATAAAACAACAATTATAACAAAAACTGAAAATTACAGCCCAAGTACAATTTCTTTCATTCAGACATCCAGTCGTGATACACGAGTTGAGCTGTTCTTCTGTGTGAATTAATTGTATACAGTGTCTCTTTTTAATAACATGTACTATGGTCTATGGTTCATGCTTAATCGATAAGGTTCCGTGGCTTTCTCAAATTTATGACATTAATTATCCTCTCCTTATTGTGTTCTTCCTAGTTAGTGCATTGGAGATTATGACATGAGGCAAAATTATTTTATTATTATTATTATTATTTATTATTATTATTACTAGCAATTTACCCATGCGATGCACGGTCTATTAATAAATTTTCAATACAATTTACACAGAAACTTAGACACTTAACCTATGCCCATGAACAAAGGTTAGAAAATCCCATTTATAAAATTCATAAATTTTATAACCTACGGGTTTCATGCTTGTAATTGTAAAAATAATAACGTACGTAGCAGACTAATAAAACAACTATAACAAAAACTAAAAATTACACCCCGAGTACAATTTCTTTCATTCAGACATCCACTCGTGATACACGAGTTGAGCTGTTCTTCTGTGTGAATTAATTTTATACAATGTCTCTTTTCAATAACATGTACTATGGTCTATGGTTCATGCTTAATCGATAAGGTTCCATGGCTTTCTCAAATTTATGACATTAATTATCCTCTCCTTGTGTTCTTCCTAGTTAGTGCATTGGAGATTATGACCTGAGGCTAAACTATTTTACAAACTTTGATTATTTTCTTTATATTTGTCTTTTGTCATTCTAACTACGATAGGTGAAAGAAATTCCCCCATATATTTATATTATAAAATTAAATATATCCGTTCTTGTTTATTACTTTTTTTTTTGCTAAATTTGTTTATTACTGTTTACAAGTAATTTATAGTAAAAAATATTTTTGTTGTACATGATATCCACAATTTTGGTTCGAAATGATTCGGTTGGAATATCAATTATAGAGAGAATTTGATCTACTATTATTAAAATCACTACAACAAAAGCGCTTAAATCACGTCATATTTAACTAAAAATGATGGGCACTCTGCCGTCATATTTAAGATGGATGTTTTTAGTGTGTTCGTCGAATTTAACAAACAAAAACAATGAGGTTTAGTGACTTTTATGAGGAGACGGTCAACCACATTTCAGAACTACATGTGATGGTGCCGTCATTTTTAATTTCCTTCTTTTTCACTTGGAAAATTTCACCAAAATTTTAGTTACCGCCTATTGTTCATAAATTGACGGCTCTGTCAAATATAGTGATGTTTATAAATATGGCAGCTCCGTCAAATATAGTGAATATATATGTGACGAACTGCCTTTTTTCGATAATTAAATGAATTTTGTAAATAATTTTTTATTTAACTAAATTTGACGGGCCCATCACTTTTAATAAAGACAGCTGACAAACGCAACTTGTTTTTTCTTTGCCCAGTATACATGTTACTGTGTAAAACTAAACAAATGCAAAGAAACCAAATAAATACAATTTTTCATTTGTTACACTATACCAGCCTTTTACCCAACAACACAAGCACAACTATAATCCTCATTAATGACCGACATAAAAGCTACGATTTTGCATGGATCAGTCGATTTTATTTGCCTTTTTGTTGGTTTTTTTTAGAAGAAAAGTATCTTTCATTCAATAAAAGTATAAAACAAAACACATATACATCTAATGGTTGAATCAGAAACAACAAGGTAATTCAGTCCCACCCTCACTATCGCAGTGAACATTATGAGCTACCTCATTTCCACCATGTCCAATGTGTTGAAAGACAATAATATCAACAAAATTAATCTTCCCTTTAGCTTCGTCAATGAAATTACCACAGGGGGATAAACACATTTCTGAACTTTGAAGTGCAGAAAAAACCGAGGAACAATCGCCTTCAATGATAACATGTTTCTAGCCACGTTCAATACCCAAATCGATGCCAATAGTAGCCGGCAAAGCCTCCGCTATCTTAACATCTTGAGTAAAGGGAATACGCTTCCGCCACCATGCTATTATATTTTCGGAACTGCTCCGAGCCACCATGCCTAAACCTGCTCCATTATTATGTTTTGAAAGACAGGCATCCACATGTATCTTTATAATACCTTCGATAGGAGGTTTCCAAACAGTAGGTTGGTTGGTCTGGGCTGCTGAAAATGACTACGAGGTGCTTGGTATCTTTATAAAAATTCCTTGCAAAATTTTACAGTTTCTACCTGATCCAAAGCACCATGTCCATGCACAATACAATTACGATTATACCATAATGACCAACAACAGACCACAAACAAATCAACCTCCCGTTGATTACAATTAGCCTGGACATGCTTAAACCATTCACGCACATCATGAACATGACCCTGTATTGTAAAATTACCGAATCCCGACAAGGCCTGGAAAAGGCGAGCATAGTAAAATATTTTTAGAATATGCAGAATGTTCTCGGGATCAGACTTGGACACTGGACACACTTGATCAATAGACACATGGCGGTGAATAAGATTAAGGGTGGTAGGTAATGCATTTTTTAGTATTCTCCAAATAAAAATTTGATTTTCTTAGGAATAGGTAATTTCCAAATATAGTTCCATACAATATCCACCATCCCCTGATTAGAACTACTCCCAACTCTGCGATTAGTAACTTGCTGCTTCTTTACCGTCTAGCTTAATAAGCAGTTTTTACTGAATAATACATATTTTTGCTGAAGTGCCAAACTAGTGCATCATTACAATCAGAACGAGATAAGGGAATGCTACAAATTATCAGGATTCCTAAGCATTTTACTTTAGGAAATCTTCCTGAAGCAGCTGTCCCAACTATTGATGAGGAAGAGTTAGCTTCTAACTCTGAATCAAATGATACAGGAGCAGAGATGACTGAGGATAATGACCAATCTCAGTCCGTCTAATCTGCACAACCTTTATACACAATCCATGTCGACTCTCCCAAACAACCTGAGCAAAGAAAAAAAAAAGCTTGGGTTGGAGTTAAATGAGGAGAGTGAGGGTGGAACAGCAGTTTGGAATGCTCAATCCCAGAAGTTGGCTTTAGGTGAGAAAACCAATCCTAGCCACTCTGTAGTCTCTCAAAAGGCTACAGTTTTAAAAGGGCAAACCAGTGATCCAATTGGTTACCCCCAACAGGATCCAATTATTGAAGATAGCTCTCAGCCCAGAGCACGGGTTATTTAGTCTGCACAAAATAGGAGTGTAGCAGCTGAAGGAGTTGGCAGTGGTGAGAGATCTAAGCATAAACATAAACATGACACTGTGAGAGCACACACTTCACCTACTTAGACAAATCAGCAGCTAGACAATCAACAAAATTAATCAAAAAGAAAGAAACAAAGAGCTATGAAAAGGAAGAAATGTTGTTCAATAAACAGGGCTCACATCTAGTGAAGAGGAAGCTAATGAAAATGAACCTAAAATACCACAAGATAGAGCTGTTCAGAAAAATAAACCCATAAGAAAGAAATCAACAAAAACAAAAGAACAAAAGGGATACAGTCCATCTGGATACACAGATTCCGATGAGTCAGAATTTGAAATACCAAGGGAGAACAAGTTTTTAGCAAGCAAGTTGGGGTATGTAGCACCTGTCAGATCAGCTTTTCAAAAGGACTATCCAACACCTGATGGTGTCCTAAAATTCTTATCTTCTCACTGCAAGCAAGCTGACAGCATTCAAAAAAGATTATCTCTAACTGATAAGATGAGATTGCATTTCATTCGGCAAAAAGATTACATAATTGTCAGAGAAGTAGTAATGGATCACTTCAAGCTTTGGGGTGGATTCAGTTTTATGTTTTTCACTTCAACTCTAAAGGAAGCTCAAATTTACTAACAAATGATATACATACAAGCAACACACAAGAACCACTTGAGAATTTTGAAACTGAGACTGCCAATATTTTTTATGTTGAAGCAACTGACTCTATTACATAAGAACTAATTGATCAAAGTTCAATTGAAAATAGAGCAGTTAAAGCTGAAACAACTATGAGCCCACAAGAACCAGTTGCAAAAATTGTAACTGATGCTCAACATGAGGATTCCACAGATCTAGAAGAATTGGCAACATCAACGCTTCATCTGAAGAAGGCTAATGAAGCTGGTGAACATACCATGGAGTCTCTTAATTTCAGTTTAGAATCTGCACTAGCAGTTATGCAAAGGACTCATGGAATGCCACAAGTATCTAGCTTCAAGCCAATCATAATATCACATGAGCATTTTGACTCCTCCTCAAGGCATTCCACAGGATATTGGAAGTGGTGATGCAGCAAAAAATATCTTAGGCTTGTCTGTAAATGATCCGAGCAAGCAGGCAACCTCTCCTCAAGCATGTATAACTTATAACTCTTCTTCTTCTTCTTCTTCTTCTAAATCTCCGAGAGACTTAGGTGGTGAGGCTGACAGAAAAATCAGAGAAAAAAATAAGAGATGATAGTCAAGCCACTAAGTGCACGGAAAAAGGAGAGAAAGTGAAAGAGAGTAGTGATATCCTCAACACTAGAAAAAGTGGGGAAGAGAGGCAAGGCTTAGATGTCTTGGCACAAGTGAGAAGGGATGAGATCCCTGATAAAAATAGAGAGAGCCCAAAATATCTAGATACTGAAGTAGCATATTACAATTTTACTTTTCATCCTGAATTTGTATCTCTAAAATCTGATACTGAAGTACTAGACATGCCAGAATTTGGTGACACATCTACCTCCAGAAGAACAACAGCAGATGATGAATATCATGTTAAAGATCCGAACACTGAGTCTCCATAAAGTTCAGAAGCAGCTAGCTTCTAGCCAGAGCCATTGATGATTTCTTATCCAACTATGGATGAAGAAAATGAAGCTTGGTTGAGAGGAGAAGCTAGGAACAGTCTGAAAGAAACCGAAGAGTTGTGAGTAAGACTTATAGAGCGGCCAGTTCGTCTTTTGTTCAGAATCTGTATCTGCAAGGGTACGTGAGCTAGGGATATCAATCAGAAATTCAAGCAGACCTTGAAAGATAAACACAAGCTAATCCTTAGCACCAAGCAGGTTGATGATGATGTGGCTGAGAAAGTTGAAAGAAGATTGAATAGTTTTGACAGCAGACTTGATAACTTCTTGCATCAAGAAGTGATCAAGATAAATAATCTGGCCATCAAGAGGGAGACTGAGATTAATGCGAGATTGGATGCTCAAGACAAGAAAATTGATTCTCTTCTCAAACAGCAAGAAACCATGATGGAGCTACTACTCAACCTCTCTTCAAATAAAGCTGACGATGTCAAAAAGGGGGAGAGTAGTGCTGCAGCTGCTGCTAGAGCTGAAGGTGCTGATGATCTTCAATTGGTGCTCTTCCAGATCTTCTAGGAGTCACAGTTGAGGTATTGGCAGCTTAGAAAATGATTGAGGATGAAATTGAGCAAAACAAGCAGCTGTCAAAGCTAACTACTGGTGACAAGGAAAAGGAAAGAAAACAGGCTTCTACTAAGAAGAGATTAGCATCTACAAGGTGAAATAAGGTGATTGATGAAGCTAAGAGGAGGAAGAAACAAAGACAAGAGAGTTATGTAGCTGCTCTCAGACCAAATCTTGAGGAGAGATGCAAACCTCAAGAAGTTATTCACAAAAGGGATAGGTCACCTCCTGGTGGTGGGCAAGGGAAAGAAACCCACAGGAGTGAAGGACAAGGTTCAGGTCAAAGGTTTAGGTCATCAGAGGTTAGAGATACCAGAAGGTATGCAGCTGCTGGTGATAATAGTCAAAGAAGAAATCCACTCTCTTTTGTGGATAAAATTATGCACGTGGAATATATGTCCAGGTCTGACAACAGAGAAATCAAATATATCTTTTACAATGGGCATGTTTAAAGTGTCACTAGGGCATAATTATTCAAGAAGAGTGACAACGAAGTAAGACGGGTACTTCATCTGCCCAACAAGAAAATTCTAAGTGAGAGGGAATTGGCTCAGAATCTGCAAGCTAAATTTAATAGGAGAGCTAGAGTTGGAAACATTCAGGATTGTAAAGCTATTCAATTTGCAAATCCAATGGGAATGAGATACTTAACCTACAATAGTCATGAAGTGGAAGTGTCTTTTGAGAGGGATTTGAACTCTTTATCTTCAATGCAGCTGGAGATGAGTCAAATCAAAGGAAAGACCAGGATGGATGAAGAAGCTATGCAGATTCTAAAAGCTCAAAGGGAAAAATTGTTCAGTGAGCAGTTAGAGCAGATCAGAAAAGCCATAGAAGAAAGAGAAGCTACACAGAACATTCCACATGCTTATTCTGCAGAAGTACATATGAAGATTGTTAAAGATCAACTCAAGTTCAATGAAGATTGGAGCAAACAGTTTAGATAGATACAACTTGTAATTTTTTTAATAGATAATAGTTGTAAATATTTAGTTTTAACATCATCAAACTGGGGGAGATTGTTAAATTATTTATTTAAAGTTTGATTATGTGTATTTGTCTAACTGTTAGCTGCTGATATGACTGAAAGATCATTTATCAGTACAAAAGCTTGAAGTTGATCTTAATGAAGACTTTTTATGATAAGAGAAATTGTTTGAAGCAGAGATCAGAGTTAAAGTCAATTACTGTTGAAAGATATCTTGACCAGCAGCTAAGGTGTTGACCATGCGTTGACCGGCAGCTACGACCATTGACTTTGACTGATGCAGAAAATATCTCTGAGGGTTCGCGCTTATCCAGTTCTGGATATGGAAGCTAAGCAAGAAGATATTTATTCAAGTCTTTTAATTTTGGTAACTTCTTGTTTTAGATCAGTAACAAGTTTTTAGGTAAACTAGGAAGTTTTATCTTTTCCTTTTTAATGTAAACTCTGGTATAAATATGCCTAGACTTGTAGAAGCTAAAAACGAATTACAGAAGTATTCAAGCTTTAGATTTTCTTTGTAATTCTTAGAAAAGCAGCAGCTGGTGTTCTTAGTTCAAGATACCAGTTTTTGTAAGAACCTTAAAAAGATTTAATACAATTAATCTTTTGATAAATTGTTTACTGTCTTTATCTTCTATTTAAGTTTGCTAATTGAATACAATAAGTTTTTAATTCCTCAGCTGGGATTGTAGAAGGAACAAACTTACAAGCACTAGCTGAAAAAATGAACAGAAAATCCAAATTTTATCTTCATGTTATACATCATCTAGTCCTTGGAAGTAAGAAGAAGCCAAAGGACTTTGTTGAGTATGTAGACACA
Source organism: Eryngium alpinum (assembly GCA_032274865.1). Classification (NCBI taxonomy): domain Eukaryota; kingdom Viridiplantae; phylum Streptophyta; class Magnoliopsida; order Apiales; family Apiaceae; genus Eryngium; species Eryngium alpinum. Next base: position 4,206 of record JAUEJK010069040.1, on the reverse strand, counting down.
TGATTGTCAGCTTTTAGAGATCACCTCAGCAAGTTCCCTACCTCTGAAGTGCAAAAAATGAGTAATCATGCTATAATATAGGAAAATGAGGTCAATGAAAGGAAAGCAGCATATGAGAAGAAAGTAGACAGTCTGATTCGACAACATGAGCTTACGATGAGTTGTTGCTAAATCTTTCAACCCCAGATAATGTCAAAAAGGCAGAGAAATATGCAATTCTTGCTTTAGCTGCCGAGGCTTTAAAATCCAAGATTGGTCCATCAATTGCTATTCAGATTAAATTAATGTCTTAGAGTATAAGAGCAGCTAGATAATTGGTTCGTCTAAATAAGATTGAAGCTCGAGTCCCAAGAGCACAATAAATTTGAAATGAATAAACTGCTTGAAAATAGAAGTGCTAAGGACAAGGAAAGAGAGAAAAGAAGCTGCAACTAGGAAAAGGGTTCATAATACAAGGAGAAATAGGGAGATGGAAGAGCGAGACAATAGAAAGAAGCAAAGACTGGATGCATCTGGTATAGCGCATTGGCCAACTTTTCAAGAAAGATGCAGACTGGTAGATAACATTCAAATGAGAGATATATTACCTTCTAGTGATGGAGAAGAAGATGGTGCCCATACAATTGAAGGATTTAGATCAGGTGGAAGGTTAGGAGATGTCCAACACAATCTTAGGGTCAAAGAACATTGTCTACCTGTACAGCTACTCATGGACAACGATGAACAAGTAGATCATATTCTCTTATTGGCAAAATCAATATGGTGGACTTCGATCCTAATTCTGAAGGAAAATAGGTAATGTATACATTGTACAATGGACATGTTACTTCTATTTCTAGAGCTTAGCTGATAAAGAAAGGATTAATTAAAGAGAGTGAAACAACTCCTGAACAAAGAGTTCCAATGAAAATAACATTACAAAGGAAATTGAGAAAGAGCTAACAAGAAAGAGAGATGGAAATCCTCAATATTACATAGCAATACAGCTAGCACATCTAAGGGGAATAAGATATATGAACAATATTGGAGAAGAAATTGAGATATTTTTTTATAGGGATTTGACATCACTAAGCAGTGGACAAATAGATTTAATAAGGAGCCAGATGAAAGGGATAACTAGAATGGATATGGAAGCATAGGCTATTCAAGAAGAGAAAAAGAAGAAATTATTGGTTGAGCAGATACAAAGACTAAGAAAAGCTTAAAGAAAATTCAAGATGTAATCAAATTGCTAAGTTTCCACAAAGATATTCTACTGAAGAGTAGATGAAGAACGTAGAATATTTACTAAAGTTTGATAAAGACTAGGATAGCCAATTTAGATAAATAGAACATGTTTCTCTTTACTAATGTTTCTCTTATAAAACTTTTTGTACATAAAAGGGAGGAAGTATTTTGGGATAAACTAGGAAGCATTTTTATTTTCTTTATTGATTTAAAATCTAGTATATATATATATATATCTAACCTTGTAGAAGCTGGATACGAATTATACAAGTATCACTACAACAAAAAGGCGAATTAGCGACGGACCAAAACCACTGAATCCGTCGCTAACAATATTATTTGCGACGGATAAGTCCGTCGCTAATAACCTCATCGCAAGTTCATATCGTGGTCACAAGTTCTACAATCCGTTACAAGTTTAATGTGGGTCCCATCTGCTACCAAAATATTGTTAAAATATCATAAAAATAATAAATATTAGCGTGGGTCCCATCTGCTACAAAAATAATGTTAAAATATCATAAAAATAATAAAATATTTGAGTGCGTCCCATCTGCTACAAAAATAGTATTAAAATAATATCGAAATTGTAAAATATTAATATTTCAAACTACCGACGGAAGGTGATATATCCATCGTAAGTTAGGCCCAGAAACTGGAAATGCCTGTTCCGAGTTTCAATAAATCAAAACCAAACCAATATAAATAGAATGCAACTAATACAAACTAAAACACAATTTTGTAACCAAACATCCAATGCAAACCAAAACACGATTATACAACCAAACATCCAATACAAATCCAAAACACGATTATATAAAACATAACCATAACCTCCAATAAAAGCAAATAATTTACAATTGCAAATTCATAAAACAAAAACTACTAACATCCGAAACACAAAAATACATCTCGTCCATATATACATACTACATATATACTAGTATCCTTGAATAACGGGACCACCACGTGGAGCTCCGGGTGGTGGTGGATCACGATCCCGAAAAGGAGACTGATCATCATCACGAGCAACCGCCTTGCCCTACAAAAAAACGTAAGTTAAAGAACTATAACAAACAAGTCCGTTCAATTTTTGTTTGTGTGTTTTCAAGTACAAATATAAGAGAGATAAAAATATACCTTGGCACATCCAAACACCCACCAATATACATATATGCAGCCATATATATACATATATAAATCTGATTTCTCTCCCAATAATTATATATGCACCCATATATACATATACAAATTATGAATACTTCAATTAACATAGCTTCCCATACTTATATACAACTAATTTTGGATCCGAAATTGAGATAGGAAAGATGGGAAATACTCACAAAAAATAATTGAGAATTATGGAGAGGAGGTGCGGTTCACCGGAGAAGAACGCCGGCGACTACGGCTTCTCTTCCTTCTCTAGCCGATGTTGCCTTGTTTGTGTGGCTGCAGGAATACAGAGAGAGAAAGAGAAATGTTGTGAGGAGAGAGAGAGAAATGGGAGAGTCGGCAGATGAGTGGGGAAAGGGAGTAGTAGTAAATTGTTAGGTATAATGGGCTGGGTGTAATCATAAAAAGTGAGGGGTGTGGGTGTGGCATAATGATTATGTCGGGAAATATTCTGGAAAATAAACTTTCGACGGATCTATGTATCGGTCGCCATTAAAAGAACGTCGTCGTTTTGATTTTAATTTACCGAAAATTAGTGCAATTTTTTAATTTTCGCGAAAATTAAAATTTACCAAAAATTGAACTAGCGATGGACATTACCATATCCGTCGCTAATAAACGAACGCCGTCATTTTGATTTTAACCGAATATTTTGATTTTAACGTAAATGACAAAAAATACCTTTTACAAACTTGTGGTAGACGAGGAAATCTGTTACAAGTTTGTCATATTATTTATAATTTTTATTATTTTTTTCATTTAAAAATTATTAATACATAATAACTATTTAAATAAAATTATTTTAAATGTAAAATATTATTTAATCCTACTTTTTTCAATTAATATTGTAATAATTATATTGAAATTTAGATTTAAAAAATATGAGGGTTAATGTTTAGGGTTTGTGGTTTAGGGTTTGAGGTTTAGAGGTTGTTGTTTAAACATATAATACAATAATTTTTAATAATTTTTTTTTAATTTTTACGTATCATAAAATGTTTAAGTTTATATGGATGCCATTTGGTTTTACAAAATTGTAACAAAATAAGGTATTAAAAATTAAATTAGCATTCTAAAAAATATGAACTTGCGACAGACTAGTGTTTGTCGTTGCAAGTTAGGAACTTGTGACGGACTTTGATAAGCTCCAACGCAAGTTGATTAAAATATTATTTCTAGTGACGTAATGCGAGTCTATTAAAATATTAAAAAGTAACTTGCGACGGATATTATCAAAGTTTGTCGCAAGTTGTTCTTATGTCATTGACTATTCAACGCGTGGACAAAGGAAATTAATAAAATAATGGACTTGTGACGGATATTATCAAAGTCTGTCACAAGTTGTTCTTGTGTCGTTGACTATTCAACGCGTGGACAAAGAAAATTAATAAAATAATGAACTTGTGATGGAACTACTTATCCGTCGCTAGTTAACTTGCGTTAACCATCACAATTCGTCGCAAGTTATCTCTCTCCTCTATCCGTCGCTAGTTGTCCGTCGCTAAAACCCTGTTTTGTTGTAGTGTATTCAAGCATAGGGTTTCATAGTTGTGATGATTCTCTGAGAAATAATTAGTAGCTGTTATTCTTAATTTAAAATACTAGTTTCTGTAATCATCTTCAAAGATTGAATAAGATTTAATATTTGATAATCAACTGTGTTCTTATTCATCTTTATCTAATCATATATAGTTTCTTAGAAATGAAATACTATGTAATTGAATACAATCAGTTATTGAATTATTTTAAGAAAAAAATTAATAAAGCTAATTAATTGTATACGTCCCTTCTTCTACAATCAATCCA
>JAUEJK010069039.1:0-18556 GCA_032274865.1 Eryngium alpinum | reverse complement strand
ACTTTTACATTGTACCTTGAATGAATGTTACTTTACAAATTGACTAATATGAATGTACTAAGTATTCTACCAGCAGTTTACTAACCTATACATCATCAAATTCTTTATTAACTAACTGATTCCTAACAAAGGGGGAGTCATCATTGAGCACTGCAGGTGAGGGAGTTAAAGAGAAAGCCAATTTAGGTGAGGGACAGAAAGCACAAACAACCCAAACCTATTCAAGAAAAAGAATAAAAATAGTGTTAAAAACCACTAAAAAGAAGACAGGGGGAGGTAAAAGAAAAAGAAGTAAGGATGAGAGTGAACCACATAAGAGAGTACACACTGACACTACACACACAGTGTTAGTCCATCATGATGATGATGCTCTATCGTCTTATCCTGAGCATCAGCCAAACAGTCCTTCTACACCTTTTTCGCTTCCTATCATAAATGTACCTTCTTCAGTAGGGATGGATGACACTGAAAATCCATCTCCTATAAATCCCCAGTCTTCACACTTTACTGAAGAGCCAATAATCAATCCCACAACTGAAAATATGGAAGAAGAAAGGAGAATGGAATCAGAAACATTCTATGATTTTCTTGATGTGGAAACTAATCCCATCACTACATTTTCTTCAGCAGTGATAACAGCTAAAAAGACTGGAGTTGATCATATAGTCCCAGCTTCCTTATCTCCTCAAGCCACCACTCATGGCCTTGTAGTGACTATTTAATCTGTCATATTTACAGATTCTACCATAGTCTCTGCAGTCCCTACCTTTTATAGCATAAGTTAATGGAACAAAATGGAGAACTATAGGGAAATTGAGGGGAAGAAATCATGTTGTAGTTCTGACTATTCCTTGGTTAAGAAATAGTACAGTTCCCCAGTTGCAGGACCTCAAAGTTCTTGTAAAGATGGGACATGATCATTGCCATATTATGATCAATAAAATCAATGTGGTGATCACTGCAAAATAAAAGGAAGCTGAATGGATTGAAAAGTTCAACCTTGAATTGTCTAACTTCCCTTTGAAGCTGAAGTTTCTCAATCAAAATGGGGTAAAGGATGACTTTTAGTACTACAAGGATTTCTTCGCCTTCTCTCAATCAAAACTGGGCTGATCAAGAATCTTCCGGATCTTTCTTTCAAGACTTTTTATCAAGTGCTGAAACTTGATTTGGAGAGATGCAATAATGGATATTTCATACTTGGTAGATTCGTTGAAGTGGAAGAAATAACACACTCACATAGACTTGGATTTGATAAGAATGTTCATCAAACAAGGCACTTCAAAGATCCTATCAAATTCATCAGTTCTGGCACATATGAAATGGAATCTAAGTTCCAGAAACTTTTTCTATTAAGGTACAATTTATTTCTGTAGTTTTAATATCTGCACTGCATGTATATAATCTATATAGTTATTATAAATAGTGTATTTTCTTAGTTTTGGATTGGGATACACTTTGAGTCATACAATTTTTCATTTTTATACATTTGTTATTCTTTATTGGGTTTTGACATCATCATTGGATCCTTGAGATATGCCTTAAGTCTTAAGACATATCTAGGGGAGATTATTAGGAATATTCACCAATATGATGATGTCATAACACTGCAATGTAGTTAGTTTTGTGGACTGCATAATTAAATATGCAGTGCTAGTAATATACTTGTACTGTTACAGATAGAATAACTGGAAGCTTGGGCACTGCATGTCAATACAATAATAATACTACAGTCCCAATGCTAGTCAGGACTTGAACACCACACATATTTAATAAATGTACAAGTGGTGTTTAGGGTTTTTATTTATGTCAAATAAATTGTACTTAGTCAAATAGTTAAGTCTGTCACACTGTTGTGCCAATTTGAAGTAAAGACTTAGCTTGCAATCTAAGTTACTTTGCAGTTCTTGGTAAGAGTTCTGACTTGACGTCGAGAGACTACAACTGCAAACTGGATCAGAGTTGACTAAGGATACAAGGAAAGTGACTGGTTACTGCATCAGTAAGAGGACAAATCTGCTTTATGGAAACTGCCAAAACTGCATATATGGGATCACACAAAACTGGAGGGACTATATCAGAATCAGAGTTCTATCTGTTTGGACCACAACTGTGGGCAGCCAACTGATAGACAAAGGTTGACCAGATTTAGAAGAGTTACTTTTTAGTAGCTATATTGTCTCAGTTCTAGTTTAGGCAGAATCTGTAATACAAGTAGTTCTCTTTATAGCATTATTTTTATGTTGTTTATCTAGAATTCTTAAATGAATATCTTGTAAATGGAAGAACTCCATTGCAGACCAACTTTGTTTTGGTATACCTTTAGTGAAGAGGTTCTCTTCACTACATATCATCAATACTAATAATATTGTTTGATAATTTTTGTTCTTGTTTATTGCTTTCCTGTTATACAGTTCATACACTGGACTTCACCTTCAAATCACACACACACACATCTTGTTAAGTTTGCCTTGGGACTGGACTGCATTCTTGACACTGCAAAGATTTTCAAAAATCTATCAAGCTAAATTCATCCCCCCCTTCTGCACCTTGAAGTCACAAATAACAATATATTGTGACATAATGTATATGCCTACAGGTCTCCAGTTCGGCTAATACAAGATGGAAATTACTCATCATCTAATACATACATGATGGTGAACTCCCAGACAACACGCTACATGTTAAGAGCTTACAGCTTAAAGCCTTAAGGTACATCTTGTGGACATAAACACACGTGCACACTACTTCTACCGTATAACCAAGTTACCTGGATGATACATTTATACATTATCTCCTGCATGTAATTGAATTATATAACTTAAATTATAGATATACCTTAATAGATGGTGTTCTCTTTAAAAGATCAATAACTGGCACATACCTGAGATGTCTAGAGCAACCTCAGGCGCAAGCTATCCTGGAAGAACTACATGCTTAAGAATATGGCAACCATGCTCCAGGTAGGAGTCTATGTAATAAGGCACTACTTGTAGGATACTACTGGCCTACCATGGGAAAGGATGTAGAAACTTATGCAAGAAGGTGTGATGCTTGTCAAAGGTATACATCGATTAATCCCCAACCACCTGAAGTACTCCATGAAATCTCAATGCCATGGCCCTTTATCAAGTGGGGCATGGAAATTGTTAGGAAACTGCCTCAAGCTTCTGGGCAGAGAGTTCTCATATTGGCAATGATAGACTACTTTTCAAAATGGATTGAGGCTGAAGCTTACAGGTAGTTCAAGGATGAACAAGTGATTTCTTTTATAAAAAGGAATATCATTTGTAGGTTTGGAATACCAACATAGATTGTTTGTGACAGTGGAAGTCAATTCATAAGCAATAAGACTAGGAAATTTTGCATGGACTGGAACATAACATTGACAACCACACCACCATACTATCTACAGGCCAACGGCCAGGCTGAATCAAGAAACAAGTTGATTATTAACAACTTGAAGAAAAAGTTAACTCAAAAGAAAGGAAGGGGGCTGACGAGTTACATAATATCCTTTGGGCTGAAAGGATGACACCAAAAAGAGCCACCAAGCAGACCCCATTCTCACTGGTGTATGGATGTGAGGCTGTAATTCCAGTAGAAATGAGAGTGCCAACCTATAGGTATGCAATATAGAACCAGGAAGGAAACAACGCCCATCTCACAGCTAACTTGGACATTGTAGAAGAAGCTAGAGACGCAGCCTGTATACGTATGGCCTCATATCAGCAGGTGAAGCCAGAACCTATGCGAGAATGTTAAGTTAAGAACATTTTAGGTTGGAGATTTTGCAGTAAGGAAAGCATTTCAGAATATAAAGAATCTCTCAGAAGGAAAGATGGTACCAACTTGGGAAGGTTCATACCAAATAGAGTCAGTTCTAAGCAATGGGGCATACTGGTTAGTCACCTTGGATAGAAAACTTGTACCTCGTAGTTGGAATGCATTTGATTTAAACGCATACTTTATTTGAGCATGTTATCTCCTGAATGTAAATAGTGAATAAGATGTAACATGTCTAGATTTCATCTACTGAATAAAATTCCTCGTTGCCTTTTTATGATATTTATTTGAGCCATGTTTTACCTCTGTTGCATTTAGTTACCTCAATAATAATTGCATCATCATAACAAGTTAATTAAACTATATATCCACCTTAACATATATATCAAACTCTTACTACCTTACTACAAGTTACAACTTGATAAAATCATTCATACTTAACATATTGGCACTTGGAAAATTAACCAAGAAAGCCAACACGTTACTTACTGAGTATGTTGAAGTTTCAAGATGGTAGGCATCTTAACCCAACATGTACAAAACCTATGCAAAGTATACAGTACATACAGAAAAAAAAACCACCTTACACATATAAAGAGATAACAACTATGCTTAGACATAATAACCATCACATGCATACCAAAACATTGCGACTAGTTACAAATTAACCAGATCAAAGCAATTAATCAAACTAAAATAAAATTAACATAAACCAATTTTTACTTGGCACTAGTGGCCAAGAGAATTATCCAGGCCTCACAAAGGCAACACAAAGCAAACTAAGTTTAACAAAATCCAAATTAAACGAGTTCAAATAAAGTCTTAAATAAAACAAACTAAGACTCTACAATCTTTTCTCCTTCCTTCTTATCGGTAGTGTCCTCAGGCTAACTAGTTTGATCAGGAATAGCTTGTTGCGCACTTTCCTTCATAGCAGAAGTAACCTCTCCTTGATCCCCAGTAGAAGTAGGAGCTGTAGGAACTTCAAGCTGGGCTAGGATAGCTTCATCTCTAGCTCGATCACATTCCCCAGTCCCACCCTCTACGGCCTCAGCCATGGTGTCCAACCGGGCTCTCAAGCTTTACCATGTTGCATACTGAAGCATCTTTACTTCCAAATCCTTAATCTTGTCAGTCTTAGCAAAAATGACCCTATCATGATCAGCCTTCAGCTCCCTAAGCTGCTTCCCAAGGTCCTCATTAGCCCTTGTCAACTTGTCATCAGCTGACCTCAACTTCACAGCCAGATCATTCTTCAACTTGTGCAAGCTCTTAATGTCAGCAGCTTGAGTCGTAGTTAGATCCGGAAGTACCAATATACCTTGAATCACCTAGAGCAGACGTAGAAATAACTAAGCAACAAGATAAACAATAAGCGATATCAATATAAAATAAAACTATTAAACTTACATTCCAGGCTGGACCCAGTGGCAAGGGAGAGAACATATGACCTTGAGGTCACATGTTCAAACCTTTGCCCCAACATTAAATGTTGGGTAATTAGCCGGGGGTCTATACGGAAACCGCCTCTCTATCGCAAGATAGGGGTAAGGCTGCGTACATCTCACCCTCCTCAGACCCTGCTCTAAGCGGGATTATACTGAGTATCATTAACTTACTAGACTTACATTCCAGGCTGAGGAGGCAGTATCAGCAGCCACATCCTCAATACCCAAGTTACTAAAATAAGTAACAGCTTGAGAAAGCTTCAGGTTGGAGAGGTTATGCATGCTCCTAGAATGTAAGACACCAGACACAACCTCGTCAGACAAATCAACAAAGAATCTTCTTATTTTTTTTCCAGATAGAAGTAGGTTTAGATAAAAGAGGCTTCGTGGCATCACGACTAGCCTACTCCTTAGTGATTACAACCTCAGGAATAGAGCCAGAGCTTGCAGACTTACTCTATCCGTCCCACTTAACTGAAACCCTTCCTAACAACTCGTTAACACTTAGAGGACCTTAGCTTGTAGGCTTTTTGGATTCTAGAAGTAAAATGAATACAACAATAAATAACTGGCAAACCCAATTAACACCAAGAAGAATAATAAACTACTTGCCAGAAGACATGCTGACTGTATATGACGGAACCTCAACGCTCAATCGCTCAACTTCAAGGGGAGTATCTTCAACCAGATTAGCTTCCCTACCCGCACAGTTTGGGCAAGTCCTATCTTGTGTTAGGATCTTGCAAAAGGTGTCGATCTTTGTTACCAAATCTGGCTGGATCTCCAAGTACTCCAAGCTGGCATCTATAAAATAGCATGGTGAGAGAAATGTAAGACAGGCTGAAAGAAAAGACAAACAGAAATAAAAATTACCTTTGTTCCAAAGTTCAACAAGGTTTTTCCCTTCATCACCTAGAGAATTTTTCTCAACGTAAACGAACCTATCTATCCAACCACGATCAGCAGCCTTTTCAATCTCATACAACAAGTAAGGTATGTCTGGTTAGATCTTAAATTGAAATCTACCACCTATAGTACCCCTCAACTAGTAACATTGATTAACCTCAGCTACTCCAAGTCGGAGATTATGAGCTTGGTTTAAACGCATAATAGAATGTAAAAAACTCCAAACAGAAAGCATCAATTGACCAAGAGAAAGAGAAGCAGCTTAAAGAAACTCAGAAATAAGAGGAGGAAAAGGGAATGAAATCCCAACTTAAAGGGATATTCGTAAAAACAAACCCAACCAATTCTAAACCAATCCAGGTTGGGGGATTTGAAAAGAAAATCTAGGGGCAAACGATTACCTAGCCCCAAATCCAGAATTTCATCCTCATTCATTTCTGAATCACGGGATGAAAATCCAGTTAACATGAAAGTACAAGAAAGCTATAAAAATGATAAAACAAAGAAGAACAAAGAACTTACTTGACAGTGGAAGTCCTAGGAGCAAGGCAAAAATGGAGCGAGAAAACCAAAGCAAAGAGCAAGTGTATTTAAGAGCACAGTGCATGCGCATTTAAGGGGCAATAATCAATTACAAGTTTGAATTTTATTGGGACTCTAACACTTTCACGCTTATCAATATAATTGTTCAAAAAGAATATTTATTGGGACTCTAACACTTTCACGCTTATCAATATAACTGTTCAAAAAGAATATTAACTTTAAAGAGTCTGAGCAAGTCCAACAAAGTCCCTATATAAGCTCTTAAGTTAAAATATAAGGAAAGTTTGACAAAATATTGCTCCAGCAGTCTCCTTGTTCCTCCTCAAAAGCTTAAGAGCCAACATCTTCTCTCTATTATTGGTGAGCTCTTAACTCCTCTCTACTTAATATTTATCAATAAACAATTGATTTCTTCCAAACCATCTACCTCCTAGTTGTTATTAAAATTATTAAAATTGAATAATAAATTTGATAGAGAATACATATAAGGAGTGCTATTGGAGTGCATCTCATTGTAAGTTGTCAAAAATAACTAAAAGTTAATTTTTTATATTATTTTTATAGAACAATTTAGGAGACCAATGGACTTGCTCTAAGGAAGCTAAAAAGAATATTTATTGTATTCTCAGCTTGTATTTCGTCCACTTTTCATCTTGTAAACAGCTCATTGTCAGCTTGGAACCTGTACCCAGAATCATATTATCATAGTGAAATTATTCAAGGCAAGGCAGGCCAGTTTTTTCCTATTTAAAGGTTTACACGTCAAAAATAGCTTGTGTCCTTGCTTTTCTTTCTTTTTAGTTAATTAAGCAGGTTGTCCGAGTTTATATAACCAGGTTGTATAAATTTTGTACAAACAATTAAACATACATATATAACAATATATTGATACAAATGTATAAATTATATAAAAATATATAATATATTTAAGTGTAAATATAAATTATTAAAGTACAAAAATTAAATTATATAATATTTTAAAAATACAATATACATTTTATACATAAATAATTGATTAAGTAATTTAAATTGGATCTGAATCTAATCTAAAATAATTATAATAAACATTAGTTTATTTCAATTCAATCTGAATCGGACCAGGCGTTGCCCAAAGAAACACGAAATATAAGCGAGTCTCAGAGCTGGGCGGTCTCAGAGTTGCCCAGCGTAATGAATATTACTGAACGAGTATGAGGCCGTTGTTATTTTTTATTCCAATATATCATATTCACTTTTTTGTTCTTGTTACTTTATAAAAATCTTTCCTTTTCAGTAATACCAATATTAGTATATCGTCAGATTTTTAAAACAAAAATAAATATTTTCGTTATTTTATTTTCCTCTAATATTGTTCACACATTTCTTTTGAATACGGAATTTCATGGACCGACTCCCCTTTCGGTAGCCAATTTTTAATCTAAAAGTCCACATATATTCATGCATTCAAAGGCTAACCGCCTACAGTATATATATTTTTTCTGCAAGAAGAAGCAGACACAGGAATATTCAAATGAAAATATTGGCTCGTGCTCTTTCTTTGTTTCATAATAGATTGTCACGTATGTATCTAAAATTAATGTTCGAATTATTCGGGGTTGGCGGTTGAATGCGGTAAAATTTTAAGATCTTTTCCCTCAAAATTTGTAAAAAAATCGATGGACCATCCACCGAAATCTTTCGAGCACGAGAATATGTAACAAAAATTTTGGAATTGGAATAAATTGTGCTCAATTGAATTATCATAATTAATCCTTTTTATATAGGTTCAGCCTTTAGGGTTTGAGATTATAATTACAAATATATTAATTAAATAATTTTCGAATAAGGAGTAGGAAATATACTTCTACTATAATTATTATATTTTATCCACCAAGTATATAGAATCTTTACAATTTTGGGGCTCAATCTGGATTTCACTTTATTAACTTATTTGAATCTTCAATATTCTGATCTTTAATAAAATATTTCTTTGTTTCATAATAGATTGTCACGTATATATCTAAAATCAATGTTCGAATTATTCGGGATTGGCAGTTGAATGCGGTAAAATTTTAAGATCTTTTCCCTCAAAATTTGTAAAAAAATCGATGGACCATCCACCGAAATCTTTCGAGCACGAGAATATGTAACAAAAATTTTGGAATTGGAATAAATTGTGCTCAATTGAATTATCATAATTAATCCTTTTTATATAGGTTCAGCCTTTAGGGTTTGAGATTATAATTACAAATATATTAATTAAATAATTTTCGAATAAGGAGTAGGAAATATACTTCTACTATAATTATTATATTTTATCCACCAAGTATATAGAATCTTTACAATTTTGGGGCTCAATCTGGATTTCACTTTATTAACTTATTTGAATCTTCAATATTCTGATCTTTAATAAAATATTTGGACCTATCATTAGGCCACTATATTTGTCCCTCTATTTATAAACAATTTATTATTTATAAATATTATAATTTTTTCACGAGTATCCAACCTTAATTTGTAATTTATATTCAAATTTACACTACTCTTAAAATTTTACTCGTGTTAGAAATAATCTGACAAAATATTAATTCGCACAAAATAAGACTGCAAAACAGAGTTAAACAATAGACTTAGCTATCTTGCGATAGAGAGGCTGTTTCCGTATAGACCCCGACTTTTTACCCAACATTTTATGTTGGGGTAAAGGTTTGAAACTGTGACCTCAAGGTCACAGGTTCTCCCCCTGACAACTGGGCCACCAGTCCCATCTTTAGTTAAACAATAGACTAACAAACAAAAATAAAGTGCAGAATTTAAACGGAAGGAGATGAAGTATAATTAAATAAAACAAGAAACATAAAAAAACCTTGAATCCCAATTAAGGTTTTTTGATACCGAGTCCTTCGAAAAGTCTCCTTAAAGCAAATTCGCCCTCTACCGCAGTATGTGACATCTGCCTCCCAGGATAAAATAATACATCAATAAATTAGATTAGTAATCCAATATATTATCAGTGAACTTGATCTAAGTCTGACTATCACCGGATGATAAAAGATGAAGAGAACAGATGGAGAGGACAGGAGAATTAGAGTATTGTTGTGTGTCTTTCTACAAAACCCAAATTAGATGTTGACATGTGCGCTACACATTCTGGCAGAAGGAAATTGAATTCCTGTAGGAAACAATTCCTTTTTAGTCACACCACCTAGCCGCATTGGATAAACTATAAATTCCACCGCCTAAAAATTATTGTAGTCAAAATAATTATTATTGTGGAGAATAAAATTTGAAAAAAATAGTAAAAAGAAGCCACGTACGGTCTCCTATAAATTTTCATGCATTCATGTCCACAGGACACGCACAAGCCTGTTTGGCTTTAGAAAAGACCACTTTGAGTCCATGATTCGCACCCCCCGCCTTTGAGCCCGCGGGCCTTGGTGCAAAAGCCCAATATACAATTAAAAAGGCAAGGGAGTGGAACCATATATATACTCGCACATTGTTCATAAAAATCTCAGTGTGGCACAAACACCTTGCTCTACAACTAAGAAGTGATCTTTTAAATATTAAATCACACTCACTCCTTCATTATTTTGAGTGTGTAAATATGCATTAGAAAGCCCTTTTCGAGAACTATGCATTTCACCTATATCCCCACACTTACGATGTCTGGGACCCACCTCTATTACAGCTTACACCCACTATTTTTAACAATCCCGCACATAAGTGAGATTAACAATTATGTAGCACAACTGACACGGAATTGTAATGGTAATAGTACTACGTTCTGATATTGTATATGATTGGTGTGCGGTCTGTGCTTTGAACCTTCACTTGAGTAAATACACTTACCTTAGTAACCAATCAGTGGACTTGATTGTCTTTGAACTGTCAACCGTTTGTGTAAGCGATTGTGTATCCCTTACAATATCATCACTAACATATTCAGTTCTCATGGTTATGCCCCTTTCGACCATGGACATCTCCTGGTTCAAAGGGAGTTTCTAGAAATTGCACCCCCCACAATTCAATATTTAAAGCGGCCCTCACTTCACTCCAACATAGGTGATCTCATATCTCAATAAGAGACTCATGTCACTCACTTGAATCCCGAGTATTTGAATATAAGTATCATTGAGAGCAAAATGCTCATCCTTTTTATGCGGGTTCCTTGTTTCTCATCACAAGAATGGGATAGGGGTTGACCCCCCACAGTGATCCTACTTCTAGGAGACCTATGATTTTGTTTCACATTGAACCTCATTCTTGGAATCTCCAATCAATATAGGTTTGTTTTCTGTCATAAAACCTAATTTAATGGGCAATAGTCCTATTCCCCTTGATGTTTTATCAACTACCTCTTTATTTAACCCTTTGGTTAGCAGATCCACAATGTTATCTTTTAACATTAAATAGTCAACAAAGATAACCCCAGTTGATATTAATTATCTTATAGTATTATATCTTCATCGTACATAACGAGACTGACCATTATACAACGTGTTATGTGCTCTACCAATTGTAGCTTGACTATTATAATTTATGCAAATTGTAGACATAGGCTTTGGCTATCTTGGAATATCTTCTAAGAAGTAGCGTATCCATTCTTCCTCCTCCGCGCATTTATCCAATGCTATAAACTCAGATTCTACTATGGATCGAGCTATCACAGTCTGTTTGGAAAATTTCCAAGACACATCTGCACCCCCAACATAAAAACATATCCACTATTAGATTTACTATCCATTTTATCTGATATCTAATTTCCATCACTATATCCTTCTAGTAGTGCTGGATATCTACCATAGTGCAGTCTATAGTCACTAGTCTATCTTAAGTACCGCATTATTTTTATAAGTTCTTTCGAGTGATCTTCTCCTAGATTACTCGTGTATTGACTTAACCTACTTACTATATAGGCTATGTCTGGTCTGGTACAACTTATTAAGTATATCAGACCTCCAATTATCCTTGAGTATTCAACTTGAGATACTCCTTCACATTTATTCCTGGATAAACGTTATTTAATATCCACTAGTGATGCAACTATGCTCGTATCATCCTTGTTAAAAAATTTAAGAATTTTATCAACATAGTCAGCTTGACTTAATATAAGACCGTTTACACTTCTGGAGATTTTAATTCTCAAAATCACATCAGTAAGATCCATATCCTTTATGTCAAACTTTAATCATAACATGTCTTTAGTCGACTTGATCATTTTTTCATTACTACCAGCAATAAGTAGATCATGTACATGTAGACATAAAAAGACATAGCCATCTGCCGTGTCCTTCACATAGACACACTTGTCACATTCATTTATCTTAAACCCACTCCTCAAGATGGCACGATCATGCCACTTTTTTGGTGCTTGTTTCAAACCATACAATGATTTTACAAGTCTGCATACTTTCTTCTCTTGCCCATGAGTAGAGAATACTCATGTTGTTCCATGTAGAAAAATAGTATTGATGTACTTCTAGATTTTGTAAAGAAGCAATGCAAGTATCATCCTAATTGAGCTTATTCCTATTACAGGAGAATAAGTATCACAATAATCAAGGCCTTCATGTTGCTTATAACCTTTAATTACGAGTCTACCCTTATACTTATCAACTATTCCATCAACTTTCATTTTCCTTTTAAAAATGCAAAGATATCCTAGTGGTTTACACTTAGGTGGTAAATCATCTAGTTCCCATGTATGATTCTATAAAATAGAATCAATTTCACTTCTGATAGCCTCTTTCCATAGAGATCCATCTGAGGAGCTCATGGCTTCCTTGTACGTTTGAGGTTCACCTTCAAGCAAATAAGTTAGAAAATCTGGACCATAAGACTTTTATGTCCTTTGTCTTTTACTATGTCTAGGCTCATCCTTATTTTCATGTTCTTGGTCTTAATCACTTTCTTCATCTATAGATTCTAGTAATCGTTTAGATGTTATAGGTTGCTCAATCTGAGCCTTACATGTAAATATATCCTCAAAAAAAGAGGCTTTCTTTGATTCCATAATCGTACCCTTGTGTATCTCCCACACTTGAGATTTATGCACAAGGAACCTATATGCATTACTATTATATGCATACCCAATAAAAATATAATCCACAGTCTTGGGACCTATTTTTACTTTCTTTAGTGAAGGTATTAAAATCTTTGCAAGGCACTCCCACATACTCAAATAACTGTACGAAGGTTTAAAACATTTCCATAATTTATAAGGGGTTTTGTCTACCTTTTTCCTAAGAGACTTATTTAGCAGATAATTTGCTGACAAAATTGCTTCACCCTACATATTGTCTAGTATACCTGAACTAATCAACATCGCATTCATCATCTCTTTTAATGTTTGATTCTTACGTTCTGCCATGCCATTTCACCCAGGTTTGTAAGGTGGTTTGACTTCATGAACAATACCATATTGTGAACAAAATTCACCAAAAGGCTCAACATATTCACCACCACGGTCACTTTTGATCCTTTTAATCGTAGTGTTCAATTGATTCTCAATTTCTATTTTTTAGAGTTTAAATTTCTCTATAGCTTCATCTTTGCTTTTAAGCAAATATACATAGCTATATTTAGTACTGTCATCCACAAAAGTAATAAAGCATATGTTTTCTCCTCTTGTTTGAACAATTTTCAAATCACAGAGATCACTATGTATTAAGTCTAATGATTTGGTGTTACTTTTTACACTTTTACATGAGAATTTGTTAACTTTGTCTCAACACAAGTTCACCTCAGATATCACAGCACAAAGAACAATGTTTGCCACTTCCCTCGTGATGTCTTCCACCAAATTAGCCTCTTTCTTCTTCAGCTTCTTTGGCTTCTTGCGATCAGTAGCCCTGTGTCACATCTTGTCACAGTTGAAACACTTTCCTTGGAATTTCTATTTAGTTGAAACACTTTCCTTGGAATTTCTCTTTCTTCGAGATTCCTCTTTTTGGTCCTAGCTTGGACCCCCTGCCTTTATTATTCTTGTAACTTAAACTAGTCTCCATAATATTAGCCTTAGAAACAGCAGCAGTGTTGTCTTTCTATCCTGGAGGTAGGCTTTTAATAACAACAGCCACTTGAAAAGATTGACTAATAATCATATTTTCAGCGAATTTCAGATATGATCACCTGCAACTCTTGCACTTGACTGACAACAGTCTTAGAATCCACCATCTTATAGTCCAAGAACGTCCCAATAATATACTTTTTGGCATCAGCATCCTCGGTTTTATATTTATGGTCCAATGAATCCCATAATTCCTTTATTGTCTTTATCGTGCTATACACATTGTAAAGTGAATCAGCAAGACCATTTCATCACATAAATCCGACATAGATATTCAGAAGTTTTCCATTGATCAACACCCATCAAAGTCTGTTTATGACTGTTGGCATCATGTGTATGAACGACTTCTATGATGAATCAAGCCAGGTTTGGAGTAGTCAGATAGAACAGCATCTTCGGCTGCCATCTTTTAAAATGCAATCCATTGAATTTTTCAGGTCTCTCAGCATGGCTGAGAAGAATTATTGGAGTGGCCGCAGCCTCAGCTCCGCCCATAGGCACAATAGGATTTTGAGGAGGACCGCAGTCTGATCCCTACCCACGTTAGGATTTTGAACATTAGGGTTTGGCACGTTCTCTATATCAGTTAATCAAAAAAATTCTGGATCCAACTAACAAGCGAACCCAAAAGTTATAATCTGCTTTAAGATTATTACAATCAGTCTGAACAAAATATTAGTTCGCACTAAATAAGCCTACAAAATATTATTGTATTGTTATATGTCTTTCTACGAAACCCGAATCCCGTATTTATAGGGAAAATTACAGTGTAACTTGTGCGCAATCTCATAGAGGGAAATTGAATTCTAGTAGGAAACAATTCCTTTCTAGCCACATCGCTTAGCCAACGAGGAAATTATTATAGTCAAAATAATTATTATTTTGGAAATTAAAATTTGGAAAAATAGTAAAAAGAGGCCACGCGCGGTCTCCTATAATTTTTCATGTAATCGTGTCCGCAAGACGCGCATAAGCCTGTTTGGCTTTACGAAAGCCCAATTTGAGTCGATGATTCGCACCCCCTTGCACACCCACTAGCCTTGGTGCAAAAGCCCTATATACAATTTAAAAGGCAAGGGAGTGGAACCATATATATGCTCACACATTGTTCATGAAAATCTCAATGTGGGATAAACACCTTTCTCCATAACTAAGAAGTGATATTTTGAATATTTCTCACTCACTCCTTCATTATTTTGAGTGTGTAAATATGCGTTAGAAATCCCTTTCCGAGCACTATGCATTTCACCTATATCCTGACACTTACAATGTAGGGGACCCACCTCTATTACGGCTCAAAGATAGTGGGTTACACCCACTATTTTCCAATAATTCAAACCTTAAATCTTAATTCGTAAATCACAATTATATACGAATTATAGACCCAAAATATTCTTTCTTAATTTGATGATAAAATGGACCCATGCCCTTTGCTTGTTACCATAATAAGGCCCCAAGCCTTTCTTAAAAAATATTACAGTAAAGGTGATCACCATGCATATATCTATAGAGATGGATCCCATGAAATTTTCTTTATAAACAGAACAATTAAATACGTTTCTTTTCACCTTAACGGGCCTTGGGCCTGTCTGTAATAAATGGTGCACGACATCAGCATTATACGTCATCAGGCATGAGTCCAGGAGAAGGAGTTAGGCGTCCCGTATGCTAAGGTGAGGAGCGCGACTTACACACGCATATTTTTTTAATTTTAAAGATTCGATATATATAAAAATATATAAATAATCTAAAAAATTCAGTAGGCCTTCCACACTTTTCATTTTTATAAGTAATTTATATTGGGGTCATATTTGATCTAAAATAATCAGGGGCTCTAGGTCTTAATTAAATAGTCATATTAACTCTCGCATAATTTGAGTTTATGGGCCTCGTACTAGGCTTAGAAATTATGCTGGACTTTGGTTCCTACTTTTTAAACACAGGCATCCCTGAGATTTTTGTTTTGATGAGCTGGCCACTAAGGTGGTCCCTAGTAAATGTTGGACCTCTTTGAGTCTATTTTGACCTTATCGGGTCTATTCAAGACCTATACGAGTCAATTTGGACTTTATCGGGTCTAGTCAGAATTTTTACAAGTCGTTTATAGACCTGCACAGGTTAAATTTTGGACTTACAACTCCTATAGAAAAAGAAATAGAAAAGAATATTTCCGCTGCGCAAGATGCCAACGGGGGGCTATAAATCATATTGGTGACTGTTACCAATGCGCCATCGGGGGGAGTCTGGTGCGTCATGTGCCAACAGTCACCTCACATATCACTGGCAAGTGGTCTGGTGCGTCATGCCATAGTCACCTTGTATTTCACCGAGGAGTAGTATGGCGAGCTATGGGCCAATAGTCACCTCATATGTGATCGGGGGCTCGATCGCACATTCGTGTCTGTCACCAATGCACCATCAGGGAGGAGTACGGTGTGTGATGCGCCAACAACAATCTTGTGGCCATCATATGCCACCTTTTTTTAAGTTACTTGTTGCCAAACGGGCCACCGAGGGACACGCCACCAGGCGGATCATACGCCACCTATTCGGTGTGTGGTGGTAACGTGCTACTTTTTGTCTTCCTATTAACTGTCGTCAATGTATGTTGACATTCATCCACATGTGTTGACTATCATCCATGAGAGCCAGATGAGGCCTCTGGGCGTGTATGAGCCACATGGGGACACATCACATGGGCGTAAGTAGGCGTGTGATGCGCTATCAGTAAGGCGCGTGAGACGCACTGTGTTTAATTTTTTTTCTTAACTATTGCCTACTTGACACTAGAGGGACCCATAACACATTGGTGTCTGGAGGAAACACGCGACAGAGAGTAGTCTGGTGCGTTATGTGCTAACTGTCACCCACATGTCATGGAGCTATTTCTGGTGCGTCATGTGCCAATTTTCACAGATATGCTGACTATCACCCATATGCCATCAGGGAGTCTGTTGAGCCGACTGTCATCCATATGTCGATGGTCACCCGTATACCATATGGGATTCTGTTTAGTTGACTGTCACCTAGGGAGTCAAGAAAGTGATCTAAGTCTATTAATCCTTACTATGTCTGGCGACTACAAGCCTCTCATAAGGTGAAGTAATGGACTAGGAGCCTCTATGTGCCCCAAACTTCTTGGTTGGATATATTATGCTTAATCCACCCCTAACTATACTCCAAGGGTTTTCAGTGGGTACCGTATCCACCTGATCTCATGGCTTTATGCTTTTTTTAGGAAAGTCTTGCCCCCCAGTTTCATGACTTTTCATGTTTCTTTTGACGTTTACATGTATCTTGTAATAGAGTCTCATGCTAGAAATAAATTAACTGAACAAGCTACATGAACTTCTTAATTTCAGGTGGCCCGACCTTCCTCAACTCTACGTTCATGATTTCTTCATAGAATGGGGGCTCTGAGCCGAGGAGTCCACCCAACATTGAGGTGCCTGTAACTTTATTCTAATCAGGGGCCTTGCTGGTCTTCGAATCTCCTTTGCTTATTACAGTAGACTTGTGCTTGGACTTTTCCTTAGCCTTATGTTTCTCTTTCTCCTTGCCATTAGCCTTCTATTTCTCCTTCTCCTTGTTTGCTAGGACCTCTAGTGCCTTCACCAATACTGCTTGGATAGATGCAGTCGGCAATGTTTCGAATGGGTGATCTCCCCTTGGAGCATCAACCACCATTCAAGGTGGTGTCTACTCCATATCTCCTACCATTTTCCAACTGATCATCTTCCAAGGACTCAATTTCAGCCAAAAGCCTGAGCCTCCTCTCTTCTCTCTCCTGCCTCCACCTTGCCAACTCCTCACGAGTGATCCCAGTCAAGGTACCTGGCCCTCTCGGTATTTCAGTGTGCAACATTCGCGCATTTGAGTATGTCCTCTGTTGTGAATTAACTGGTGGATCCATCGGGTTGGGAGCTGCAGGAATGGTTAGATTGGGAGTACTTGGATTCTGTGTATCCTTAGTCATATCTATTGTAGCACACAACTTCTTATTACGGTTCCCATAGACGGCGCCAAATGTCAAGTTCTTGAAATCGGTGTTCGAATTATCCGGGATTAGCAGTTCAATGCGGTAAAACTTCGAGCTCCTTTACCAGAAAACCTATAAAAACAATTAGGAGGTGGTCCCACCGGGGACTCTCGTAAATGAGAATAAGTAACGAGAATTATGAAGAAGACAGAGAAATGGAATAAATTGTGTGTACCTAAATAATGAGAATTAATCCCCTTTATATATGCTTACCCTTTAGGGTTTCAGGTTATGTTTAGGAATATATTATTTTCATAATTATCGTATAAGGACTAGGAAAGATATTCCTACTATAATTATTATTTCTTCTCCACCAAGTTTAGGGTTTCTAGAACCTTTATAATTTTGGGTCTCAATACGGGCTTCACCGTATTAACTTATTTAGGTCTTTAATATTTGGACCATTAATAAAATATTCAGGACTTTAATAAAATTTTCAGGCCTATTTATGGACCACTACATATATGATATTTTAATATTTTTTAATGAAAGTTACATTAGTTTGATTATATAATAACGATCGTTTACGATTTAGTTGATATTTTGTTTTTTAGGGTTTCAAATTTATTTCCTCGGGGAGGCGATCTTAGGTTATCGGTAAATTTTTTGTAGACAATTGACTCGAATTTTTGTTAGCCAATTTTTTGGGAATGCCAAATAAATTAAGGTTTTTCGGTGGATAGATAGTTTTTAGTTTGGGATGTTCGATGATCGAGAGGTTTTAGATTTATTGATAAATAAGTTATGAGTCGAATATGGATGTTGATATACATAGGTAATAAT
>JAUEJK010068824.1:0-12072 GCA_032274865.1 Eryngium alpinum | reverse complement strand
GTAGAATACGCCAAGAAGAGAGGAGTTAGGGTTTCCAGATGATCATAGGTCTAGGGGAAGGCATTTCCCATAGGCAAAGGAAACTAAGAATTATAGGGATCAGAATATCCTCTTAAACCCTTGACAATACGCCAAGGTATAGAACCTAGGTCTCCTAGGCACCTGGCGCCTAGGAGTACGTTGGAAACCTCACTTGAGAAGAAGTAAGATGAAAATGAGGCCTTCTAAACCTTAATAATATGAAGAGAGAATGGTAATTCGTATTTAGAGGATCTCCATAGGTGAAAATTTGTCCAGGAGACCATAAAAGCCACATGAAACAAGTCAAGTCGTGTTGGAGGGATTCTCCTAGGCGCCTAGCGCCTAGGAGGACTTCTAGGAATTGTATTTTAAGCCGAGTAGAGGAACAAAGGGTCTCCTAGGTGCCACCTATAGAGGGATCTCATACAAGTGCAAAAAACAAGCCAAGTGGGGAAGAAAGGCACCTCCTAAGCGCCTAGCGCCTAGGGAGCATAATTCGGCATCCAAATCTAGCCGAGTGGGAGTTGAAGAGTCCTCCTAGGCGTCACCTAGGTGAGGAGATCCCCTCAGAAGCTAAAATCTAGCCGAGTAGGAGTTGAAGATTCCTCCTAGGCGCAACCTAGGTGAGGAGCTCCCCTCAGAAGCTAAAATCTAGCCGAGTGGTGTTGAGGGAGTCCTCCTAGGCGCCACCTAGATGAAGAGCTCCCCTCAGAAGCTAATATCTAACCGAGTAGGAGTTGAAGAGTACCCCTAGGCGCCACCTAGGTGAGGAGCTCCCCTCAGAAGCTAAAATCTAGCCGAGTGGGAGTTGAAGAGTCCTCCTATGCGCCACCTAGGTGAGGAGCTCCCCTTAGAAGCTAAAAACTAGCCGAGTGGAGTAGATGCATGGTCTCCTAGGCGCCTAGACCTAGGAGGGTAGTCCATGAATGGAAAATTTTGGCAGTTTAGGCTATTTTGGGTTCGAAACGAGTCATATTTCCGGGTAATAAATTACACCGAAAATAGGGGGCAAATGTAGGGATCCCAAAAATAGAAATAAATTTAATTAATAATATTCGGGTATTATTCATATAATATTCGGTTCGGATTATATTTAATTTAGGACCCAGTGGTCCATTTAATTGAAGAAGCTCGTTCCTACTAAGCCCAATACGACAGAGAGCCCAATACGACAAATTAATTATAAGGAGGTATAGAAACCCTAATTAAAGAAGGAAAGTGAATACGAAGGTAAATCATACGATGGTTCCTAGTCTTAAGGCGCAAGTAATTAAGAGATAAGGTAAGGAAGATTACCAAATCGACCAGGAAACTAATTCCTAATATAAGACTAAAACCCTAATTCACAGGTCATAAATAGATGGTTATTCTTCATTATCAGGTACGCTATTTTTACTCAATTAAAGAGATCTATTATTCATCAGATTACTTATTCTTGCGCCTGAGAGTCCCCGGTGGGACAAACTCCCACCGGTTTTGCAGGTTTTCCGACGAGGAACAAAGAGGAAGCAAGGACTATTTTCGGGGCTTTATAAATCAGGTATTCTTTTATTTGGTGTTATTATTTTGATCGGTAACACGACCAAACAACAACAAAAAATATGCAAGTACAGTAAAAGGAAGTAAGGTCTAACGACCTACCTAACGCTCTCCAATTATTTGGAAAGCGAGGTGCTCTTAGGGTGAACAAGTTATTGGTCTTGGCAATGAAATACTTATCCTTCCATCTCCTATAGTTTGTAGAGAGTTGGGTGACCAGGACCCTCTCACCATCCCTACAGACGAAATTCATTCGACCGACCTCCCCGGTTTCCTTCAAGGAATACAAATTCAAAAATTGGTCTAAATTAATACCCAACCCATAAAGATCGGGGAATCGGTCGACCCCTAAAGCAATTCTGAGAGAGTTGGGCATCAACTGGATTGGGGATCACAAATGGTCGACGTGAATGGAGGGAAGGGGAACCTGAACCCCTCATTGAAGAAATACTTGTAAATAATTGTCCACTTCCCAAACTCCTAATCTGGTCGCTCAACCGAAGTAGTTAGTCCACATTCTACCTCATTGGGGAGTTTTTCTTCTGCCCTTAGCGCGGTAAGGTCGATCAGCCCGACCGTAGTTTCCTTATCATCTTTGAGAAGGGCTTTTCCCTTACTTGGGGTTGAAGGGATGTCGGCCTCATCTTCATCATTGTCTTCTTCCTCCTCACCTTCTTCCTCATCCACCTCAACGTCCTCCCTTGCACTTAGGTAGGAGTCGCTCGCCACTATAACTAATGGTATAGCGGTAGGAACAACATTAGTGTAAGTTTGTATGGTCCTAATGGGAGTCGGCTTCTGATCTCCACCGAACCCCAACTGAAAGAGGACCTCAGTTTCGGGGTCCATACGGCTCCTCTTCTTTGGAGGAGAGTCGTCCGGCCAGTTGGACGATTGCTGATCGTTGGAAGACATGGTACCTGCACAAGGAAATAAGTAGAGTGAGTACTATTCAATAAAAAATAATGCTCACTCTACCTCTTCCTTGTGGGTCAACCTACTAGGTCGACCAACCAGTACAAGCATCACTAAGAGTAATAAGAGTTGGCACCTGTCACCGCATTCGTGGTCACCCGACCATAGCGTCAGGCGCATTGTTTTAACACTCCAAGTTTATAATTATAAAACAATAAACGTGGCTACGATTGTGGTCGACCGACTAAAGCTCGGATGCCCTATTACTAGCTTAAGTTACATGGGAAAACTCTTATTGTTAACTAACTATGGTCGATCGACCTCCAAGGTCGGATGGACTATGAGACTTACAAGACACTTAACTTCTCCAATGATTTCTTGTTACCAATCAGAAGGTGACACGTGTACACTGATCCAATTATGGGATTAATCAGTTCCCAAAACAAAGTTGAACTCTTATTTTTAAAAAATGCAATCATATATAAGCGCGAATATCTAGGCGACAAACAACAAATTGGAACTTACCCGTTCCCAAATAAAGATCAAACACCTCATTTTCATATGCATACACACATATATACGCGCGTATAAACAAACAAGATCCAATAAAACCCAGAATTCGACTATGTATACAGAAATACACATACACAAATACACACACTAATATATATATATAACTTGGAATCATGAGAAGGAAGACAAGAAATGGGTAAATCTAGCCCTAACAATAGTAAAATCGCCACATTCAGAACATGGCCTGAGGAATCCACCAACAACCTAAAGTGGGTTTTGTAAAATCTCGAATAAAAGCTCATTTTGGCAGAAGATGAAAAACGAAAAGAAGGTTAAAAGCTTACCGGTAACGAGAGGAAGAAGATCGGTGAAGGAATCGACGACGAAACTATTTTCTTTCTCTTTTTCTCAAAACCCACATTTCTCTCTTTTTTCTCTCTTCGTTGTACAAAAGTGATGGAGTTTAAAACTAACTCTTCGTTTTAAAGAAACCACCAAACTCGGGTCAATGTCGGGTCAATATCGGGTCGTGATCGGGTCAAAACCCAATAAGCCTTTTCAAATTCCTAAGGTATGGGTAATCTCGTTGAGTTAACTCGGCCCACAAAGGAGTGTTTCACGACTGTGGCGAGGTTTATCGACGTTACCAATAACTTCCTTATTTGTAGGTGTTGCGTCAAATCGACCGACACTTTAGCGAGTCGACCGACATTTCTGATTGACCAACCATAACACTCTCACACAACGTAGAACTATATGGTCGGTCGACATTTAAGTATGTCTTAACAAGGGGGGACACGTTCTGGTTTCGAAGCTCACTTAACCTTTGAGAAGGTCGAACGACCGACTAATCTCCTCAGCACTAGCGGCATTAAAAGACTATCTTTGGGCCAGAACGACATGTTACTCCCTAAGTAGTCCGACACGACCTAGGAAGTAAGGGGCAAACTGTAGAGCCGAAATTCTGATTGTATTTATCAGCCCAAAATCCAATTCAAACCCAATACGGTCCCTCACGGGTCAAGACCCAAGGAGCTTAATAGGTTGGTGCTAACAGTCAACCCAAGTCCATTAAGGGGATCAGCTCACGTAACAACGTTTTCCTAGTCTTGAGGAAGACTAGGTAAACTCGGTGTGGACCCCACCTAGAAGAGGTTATGGGAAGGTGGTTATACACCCTATAAATACCATCCTCCTCAGCTCCACAATTCATTCCACACTTTCATTTTTACTCCCTCAAGTCATTCTCTCCCACATTTCTCTAAACTTCTAGTATCTGCACACGGATTGAATACAAATTATACTTATATATATATATATATATATATATATATATATATACACACACACACACACACTTTTATGTAGGAAACACACACATTATAAACATAAATAATTCAATTGTTAAGTTTATCAAAATTAAAATATATAACATGTGAAGAAGAATCCTACATCATCCGATCCAACTATATTACTCAAAAAATAAAAATGGTAATGAGAAAAATATAACGAGGTGCACCACTAAGCAAACGGCTGAAAAAGTATACATATCATTCTTCGAAGTCAATATTCTTATTTTCTTGTTTATCGATTTCAAGACATATAGCATAAAAAAATTGGTACAGGTTAACAAAATAAAGAAAATCATACCATCAAAATGAGGAGATGCGTTTAAGTCAAACTTATGAACCACAACATATCCATGTGAGCCATAAAAAGAGAGTGTGATTAAACTACATAAAAAACAAAAGAAATATTATAAAAATGATAAAAAGATACATGTGGAGTCTAGTGTTATATTCAAATCAAACATATGTACTCCATTAGCTTGTGAGGGTATTTCCGTTTGTATAACTTCTTCTTCATTAGGTGAAATATTCAGATCAAAAGTAGAAGCCACTTTTATAATTAAGCAAACTAATTTTTTTTGGATATTGTATAGGATAAAGATAGTGGAAAAAGTAAAAGATTAAAATTTAAAATTCATTATGAAAATTTTGTTGGAGGGAAATTTTAGTTATTAGTGGAGGAAAATTTAATTATAAAAAAATTGATATAAAATTTAAAAATATAAAAATATTGAGTGAGTTGTTAAAATAAAAAAATAGAATATCAGATTTATACGAAGAGACTCATAGGGAATGAGCATTGGGAATATACTCTATCTTTACTTGGAAGAAGATAACTTTTAATGTTAGTTTAAAATTTTGGAAAAAATAATTATTCATAATTGTTATCTTAGGGTTTTAATGAATTTCTTAATAAGTGTGTAAAATACTAAAATGACGACCCATATAAAGGGACAGATGGAGTATTTTGTTAATTACCTTATATATATGACTAGAAGTTTTTTTATTAATTTTTTATATCATTAATAGTAATAATAAATAATTTAATTTGTCAATTCTATAGTTCTATGTGTTTTGCACAGGTTGTATGTTCATAAAATTCTATTTTTTTTTGTGTATTTTAATTTTAGTAGTTTTTGTGTTTATAAACATAATTTTTCATTGTAAATCACTACCATATAAAGATTATATGATAATATTTTATTTATAACATAAATGAAAATGTAGCATTATTTTAAATATGTTACTGTTAAAAATATAAATGCATCACCTTTAAAGTTTATGTTATATTTAGACCATAATATAAATTCTCCTCACTTTCCTCGACTAAATTTATCACTAAAAGGCATTGCTAATATATTTTATTAAAATAATAATTCAAGTGCCTAATATTCTTTTTATCTTTTATGGAGTTAATGATTATATTTACTATGAATTTACACATATGTGTGTGGTAAGCGGGCAACAAGTTGCATCGCCATATCTTCTTGAATTGTAAATCCTATTCTATTGAACATATTCAGTCGAACCTACAATCCCCACATTTTTGTTCATAACCTTGTATACTCTTATGAGAAACTCAATAGCATTTGAGACTAAAAATCCAAATGTGTTAAAAGCGAATGGGATGAAGCTAGCTGTGTTGATTATCTATGCATGTTTGATTATGCTTAAGCACTTTTTCCTCAGCTTTCTTGTTCAACGCTTGACTAACCAAAAGCACACAACTACATCTAATTTGCTTAAGGGCGAAACTCCGATGAAATTAACACTAAGTATGCTTTCATCCGCTCCAATCATAACTAGAATGTCAGTTGGTCTAAGGGTTGATCTGACTTTTGCTTAGGAGTTAGAAAGTTGACATGTGCTTTTTTTTACGAAGTCCAACTCTCTAAAGGATATCATACTAAACATCTCTAACCATATCATATCAATACTTAACCCCGACTGTTTCTAACAGTGAACAACATGCTCTCTAAAAATATTTATACAAGACAAGCACAATAGACATTACGCTCCTTCATGAAATAATGGGATCATGAGTTTACCCAGCAAAATCATTTGATACTCAGCCGATATCGTATGCTGCCCTCATCCCTATATGAGCGTCGTCATCAAGAAATTTTAAGCATGTTTGGCTGCCAAGCATTTAAAGACCGTTGTTTCTCATTTTGAAAAGTTAAATTCTGCATACAAAATTCTTGCAAATATAACTAAAGTAGAGTTCTATCGAGTAGTACAATTGTTTGGGGGACAGAACCTTTAGTTATTAATTTTGTCCAATCTACATCTGCGAGAACTGACGGCAAACAAGCCTGTACTGAAATAAAATGTTGTCCATGCGTAGTTCCACCATAGTTTCACAAAATACACACCCTCGATTAATTTTTTTCTTATTTTCATTTTTGGAGTATCTTTTTTCAATTTTTTTTAATTTCACAAAAATACAAACCTTCGATTTTATTCTTCAAACTATTACTTTCGCATCCTTCTTCATGTTTTAAACACTTCTATAATCTATCTTTACTGAAAAATCTTCAATATCACTCCAAGTAAACATTAATTTATTCCATTCTTCAGATAAGTTAAAATTTTGTTTAGTATATTATGAGAATTTATAAAATAAATCTCTTGTTAAAATTGAGCAGTTTTAGCTAGCAATTGCGAAATGCTTGAATCCTAAGGTTTATAACTCTACGATTCAGGTGTAACTTTATTCAATTTCTTCTATTATTTTTTATTATGAAACTAATTTTACTTTATGCTTTTTATACGTAATCTATTTGTTCAACACCTTGTTTATTTTTTGGTGTGATTGCTAGTTTGTAGCTTTTGGAAAAAATATATTCTAGTTTTGAGGTTATTATAGGAGTCTGAATAAATTTTTTGTCTAGCTAATATTATGTTTTTATTTTCGTGGTATTCTTTTTGTATGTGTTCATTTTGTATGGTTATTGTACATTCTTAGTAATTATATTGAAATGTAATATATTGCAAACTTCTAATATTCTAAAAATCTTTCTACATAATTTATGTTTTTGTCATATATTTTGGATGATTTTGACCTCAAATATGAATAATTAGTCATAGTTATTGATAGACGCTTATTTATTTAAGGATTATTTTTAGAGGACTATTAAGTGCTTACGCTTAGGGTTTTGATTATGTCTAAACCTCGAAATGAAATTAAAAGTTAAATTAGCACACATCCTCTCCGACTAACAGACTCGAAGTCAAAACACTAAAAACTCATATCTTCAGTTCTCTCCTTAATATTTTTTCAAACTCACTCGATATATTCTTCTTGAAATATTTCTCTTTCAGAGAAGGCTCTTATCTTGATTCGATCCACCTTTAAATATTCTAAGATAAAAAAGCCTTCCACTATTTAGTCTTTTAAATAAAATGTTCTATACTCTAAAGACTTGATCTTTCGAAACACTTTATTCGAGTAATACATTTGTCGTATACTCATCATATTCTTGAATCACATATCCGTGTGTACTTATTTTACGAAGTTCAAAAAAATTTGTTCAAAAGTCAAACGTTGACTAAAAAGTCAAAAGTCAACATTGGCCAAAAAGTCAAATCCGAATCTTGACTTTAATTAACTGTTGACTAAAAAGTCTAAACGTTATTAACACACATTTAAGCAAAAAGCATATTTATGTGACATAATTATTTACTTATTAAAGTAAGTCACCATAGTAAGTTTTCAAAATTCAAATTACTTACCAGAAAGGATTTACCTTTTGTCCATTCCTACTATCCAAAACACCCACTTATGTTTTTCTCTCTCCTAGCCAAAATCCATGAATTTTTTACACACAAATGGACAAAACCTTTGCCAAATAAATTCAAAAATTCAATTTCCCCTATCTCTATTTATGAAAATGCCACTCTCCACTTCTATAAATAGAGACCATATCTTCACTTATTTTTTACACCATTTCACTAAGAAATCTCTCTATCTGTTTACTCTCTCAAATTATTAGTAGATTTCTTTCTTCTCTAAAGCCTTAACTTTCTTTCTTCCATATCCTAAGAAAGGCTTCCATATCTGAAGAGTAAAGAAGCTCTCAACTGACGAGAAGACTCCGATCGTGTGAAGGAAACCTCTGACGAATTTTCGGCTACCAACGGGGACATAGTGAAAATCCGGCCGAACCTCTGGCGGATTTATGAGTAATTTTCGGCGAACTTTTGTTGATATTTTCCGGCCTAATTGCTTCCTATTTGGTGACATCTATACTCTTTCTATTTTATATCACTATATTGTGCTTGCATTATATTTATATCTTGTGATATAATTGTGCTTCAATTGCTATACTTTTTGAGACGGGTATAAAAGTGCTTTATATACTTTAGTACCATCATTGTCAGCCTTGAGGCAACGAGATATTGTGATACTATTTATTGTCAGTGTATTCTTGCCTTAATCCTCGAGCGGTGACACTAGTTTGACTACAAACTAGGAAGTACTAAAGAAGAGTTGGAAGCTCATACTAGTAACTTTCTCTTTCCCTTGCTATATACATTCTTCCTACTCTATAGTCCGTTGACTATTAGATGAACGGAGAGATTAGCAAGTTTGGTAGAAAGAAAAGCAGAACGTTGACCTCTTCCGCTCGTTATATATTTCACTATAAGTAAATATTTGATATTTATATTTACTTATTGAATATTAGTAAATTATATTCTCTTATCTGCTTATCTTTGGAAGCATTTGATCGTTACTGATCATAAAGTGATTTATTCGCATATTCAAAAATGCTAATCACTCTTTGACTACTATCTTTCATACTTGCTTAGTTAGAAGTATATTTAGATAAGTTGTATTCATCAACTGATTTAATCGCTTGGATCATATGCACCTAAATTGGTAAAACCTTTTTAAACCAACACATATATCATATTTGGTAGTGCTTGTTTTCTAACGTATCTGTGATGTAAGAATTATTTCTGTCCAAGACCCAAGCTTTTAATACGTCAACGGGAAATTGAGCATTAGTTGCGCCGTGAAGAAGAAAGTAATTCAAGACCGAGACAAGATAGTTGAGAAGAACGAATCATCTACATCAAAGTCCACGAAGTTGAGGAAATGATGGGAAGTCGTTATCGAAGATTAACCAAGTGGCAAAGATTAAAGTCTAGAAAGTTGAGGAAACGACGAGAAGTCGCTGTCCAAGATTAACCTTGTAGCAAAGTTTAAAGTCTACATAGGTTTGTAGCAAGAATTGTAAAGGTTTCTCCACCTCTGCTAAGGAGTATCACTTAGGGTTTTAGTGAAGTAAAAGCTCGGCTCCTGGAGAGGAGGTCGGGGACTGGAGTATGGGGATTATATATCGGTTAGGATATATAAGTTCGTGAACCAGGATATATCGCCGTGTGGTAATTTCTTTCTTATTTTGTCTTTATATTTCCGCAACATACATAATTATTTACAAAGTAGGAAATTCAACTGCTCTTAATCCCAAGAAGATTTTGAGTTCAAAAGCTTCTTAAGGTTATAAGTTTTTGAAGATCTTATTCGGTAAGTTAAATTTTAAAAAGGGATAACTAATTTTTAATTAGTCATTAATCTATTCACCCCCTTCTAGATTAATTATACCCCTTCGGGACCTATCAGTTATAAATCATCCACCTTATTTTGATATTATTTAACGTACTTTAAGATCTAGATAAAATTATTAAGAAATTTATGACTTATTATATTGAAATAAGATAGAAAGATTAGTTTTACTTATATTTTCATGTTTAATAAGTAACTCCATGCCACATTATAAACTATGATGTAGCTTATCTTGCATTATTATTTGGTTTATGTTATGGTTTTTTGGGCATAGTTGATCTTATTTTGATAATTGTGTAACAGTTTTCTTAGTTATTTTTTAAGAGTATGAATATTCCCCCAGTTCAGTTATGAATAAAATAACGAAGATTTGTGCCTAGCGGACTGCGCAACTACTCATACCATACTTAAGGATAAGAAATATTTTTCAAAATTTTCATTAAAAGAAGCAAATGTGAGCACTATATCTGGTAATATCAATATCATTGAAGGCTCCGAAAGAGCACAATTATTATTACCTCGAGCGACAAAAATTGAAATCCTTGATGCACTATACTCTCCCAAGACCAAAAGAAATTTATTAAGTTTTAAAGATATCCGTCATAACGGTTATCACATTGAGACTGTCAGTGAAGGAAATAATGAATATCTTTACATCACACTTGTAACCCAAGGCACTAAATGCACATTGGAGAGAATGCCATCATTCTCCATTGGTCTATACTATACAAAGATTCATTCAATTGAAACATATAATATAATAAACCAGAAGTTTAATGATAACTTCACAGTTTGACATGACCGGTTAGGCCATCCCGGGTCTATAATGATGCGAAAAATAATTCAAAATTCATGCGGACATACTTTGAAGAGCCAACAGATTCTTCACAAGAATTTTGCATGTGCCGCTTGCTCTCAAGGCAAGATGATAACCCGGCCATCACCAGACAAGATAAATTACGAACCCGTTACCTTTTTGGAGCGTATTCAAGGGGATATATGTGGACCAGTACATCCCCATGTGGACAATTTAAATATTTCATGGTTTTAATCTATGCATCGAGTAAATGGTCACATGTGACGCTGTTATCAACTCGCAACCTGGCGTTTGCGAGGTTGATTACTCAATTAATTAAACTACGAGCACATTTTCCAGATTATTCTGTCAAGAATATCCGTCTTGATAATGCTGGTGATTTTACTTCACATGCCTTTAATGATTATTGTACGTCTATTGGAATAAATGTTGAACATCCGGTAGCACATGTTCACACGCAAAACGCTCTTACTGAATCATTGATTAAACATCAACAGTTGATAGCTAGACCGTTACTTATGAAATCTAAACTCCCATTTTCTGCATGGGGTCATGCTGTATTACATGCAGAATCACTTATTCGTATCAGGCCAACAAGTTATCACAAAATCTCCCCCTCACAAATGGTTTTGGTCAGGAACCTAATATTTCACATATAAGAACTTTCGGGTGTGCGGTATATGTTCCGATTGCCCCACCAAAGCGATCTAAAATGGGACCTCAATGAAGGTTAGGAATATATGTTGGATACGAGTCCCCTTCAATAATTAAATACTTAGAGCCATTAATAGGAGACTTATTTACGGCTCATTTTGCTGATTGTCATTTTGATGAATTAAATTTTCCAACATTAGGGGGAGAAACTACAGAGCTGATAAAAGAAATTAGTTAGAATGAAATATCCCTATCTCACCTTGATCCTCGTACTAAACAATGTGAACTTGAAGTTCAAAAGATAATCCATTTGCAAGGGTTAGCAAATCAATTGCCAGACGCGTTTACTGACCTAAAATGAGTGACTAAGTCACACATACCAGCTATGAATTCTCCACTTAAGACTGATGTCCCAGAAGGAAAAAATCATGTTGCGAGTGAGTCTAAGGCATGCCTAAAGCGTGGTAGACCATTAGGTTCCAAAGATAAGATTCCTCGAAAAAGAAAAGGAACAAAAGCTGACGACAGCCTTATCAATGAAGGGTTATAAGGATCTCCTGAAGAGACTTTAATATCTTCAGAAGAGACATTAGAATCTCCAGAAAAGACATTAGACATGACAAAAGATGAAATAAAGGTACCTGAAAATGAAGAGATCTCAACGAATTATGTCATGTCTGGAATAAAATGGA
>JAUEJK010068716.1:0-12072 GCA_032274865.1 Eryngium alpinum | reverse complement strand
CCTGGGATTTTCCAATTGATTTTTGGTGGTTTGTGAAATACAGATACCTGGGACTTAAGAATTAGTACATATGCATAGAATTTTGTGGTCGGGACTCGGGAGGGCATAAGAAGGCTGTTTGGGTAAACCTTTTTTTTCTAGTTTATAAGCTCGAAGTAAGTATTTATTGAGATTCTAAATAAAATTTATAATTTTTGCATTTTATACATGATACTATGATATATAACCATTCACAAAATAATATCATAATCGAATGTTCTTTCGAGACGTGATAATCTTTTGATAGGGGTTGTATCTAATTGTTAGTGTTTTTGGGCCTATCTTAAAATCATTTATAACCGATGTGGGATACTCTAACAATCTCCCTCTTCATACATACATCGGGGTACTAGTGGTGGCTTCCCCTATCTCAATCCCAATTCCATCTATAAATGATGTGGGATACTTTAACAGTAATTATGAGAATCAGAGATTTTTTTTCTTCGTTTTGCTAGGTAATCAAACCGACTTTATGGTATAGTTTCAGATAATTTTGTTTTTAATTTCAGAATTATAATTATTTAGAACTTATTATTGGTTTTAAATTAGATTCCGAAAATATTTAAAAAGATATCCAGATCTGCAACCTAGTTTTAGTTTATTTATTTATTTTTTGTTAAAAATAATGAGAAAAATTTATTAAATAAAATATTGAACATTTTGTACAATTGCACCAAATCTAATGAGAGAATTTGGATACGATTGGTTTGGATATTAGGGAAGTAGCACAATTATAAAATCGTGCATCTCTATCGACAATATGAATAGTAGAAAATACTAAGGATGTGTTTCCTTCACCTTTCTAGAATTTTTTTTAAAGATTCTTTTATAAATTCTTCTGTGATTTCTATTTTTTAGAAAACTGTGAAAAATTTAGAAAATATATTTAATAGTTTATATTTTATTTTTTAGTTATTTTGTACTAGATTTAAAAAATCATATTTTTTAATTTTTCGTGTTTGATATTAAAAAAAATAGATTTGAACATTTTTTCACTTTTTCCATATTTTTCAAGAAAATTGATGAAGTGAAATAATTCTCACAGCGAGAGAAAGGAGCATATAAGGTGAACTAACATAATGATGCTGTTTAGGTAACTCTAAAAATCAACTTATAAACTAAAATAAGCAAGCTAAAATTTTTAGAGTTACCCGAGACATCCACAATAACATATGCTAGTTTGCTTTTATCAAGTTTCTTACTTTCATTCAAAAGATAAAAAAACATAACAAGCAGTTAACACGCATGAGTTGAAGTATATTTTGAACCGCATCCATAACAGAATTCGTGCCCGCACCTGAAATTTAACGATATCACAAATTAGTAGAAGACATCAAACAGTTTATGTATGAGACAAGAATCAATGTAACTACATACAGACTTAATTACAAAACACACACAGACGCACTCTACCATCATATTTTGTTGCTAGTAAAATCGTATTTTAATGCAATGTACTGACCTGCAAACAATGTGCAAACAACCAGAAATCTTGTCAACAAAGAACTTGCACTGGGGACATCTCCTCCATTTTTTATCTTTCGCAAGTTCCATTAGCGTCCTATCTTCTTTCTCTCTCTCATTCTCCTTAAACTCACTGCACTCCATCCCTCCATGCCATGGAACTCTACACTGTGCACAAAAAAGTCTATGGCAATTTGGACACTCGGACACTGTTACTTTTTCTCCTCCATCATCCACCATCATTGCCGAGCAATCTTTAAAAGGACAATAAAATTTGTGTGAACCAAGAATCATTGACTCACACAATGCAGCTTCCCATCTTTCAAGCACTTGTTTTGGAACAATTTCACAACAAATCTCGGGTCCAATAACTCCTCCGCTACATTTTGTGTCTGGACAAACCACTTTTATTACATTTTCTTGTACTTTTGATGCAACATATTTACTTATACATTCTTTGCAGAATGAATGAGTGCAACTTGTGTTTATGAACATTTCTTCCGTAGACTTGTAATCCATGCAAATACTACAAAAGCTTTTAGAAGATTGCCCCATTTCTTTCTCCACTACCAATATTTTCTGCTTTTGGGAGATGTGATTATCTGCTACATTTTGTGACAAAGAATTAGCAGAGGACATGAGGACCTCCTGGAGTTGAATTTGATCTGCA
The DNA here is from genome assembly GCA_032274865.1 of Eryngium alpinum. NCBI lineage: Eukaryota > Viridiplantae > Streptophyta > Magnoliopsida > Apiales > Apiaceae > Eryngium > Eryngium alpinum. Next base: position 9,899 of record JAUEJK010068716.1, on the reverse strand, counting down.
TAGTTTTCGTCTGAGACGGGGAAGAGTTGTTGTTCATCGAATAAAGCAGAGAAGTAGAAGTCATCTACCAATTCATCCGTGTAGGAGCTTGATGAACCAGCCATATCTGTGTGTGTATCACTGTATTGGGATTTTATGAGTATATGAGTAAATATAAATGTAACGTTTGGAATACAGAGTAGTAGTAGTAGTAGAAACAAAACGGGTCAGGACTCAGGAGACCTAATTTGATCCGTTGTTGAGATAGATTATTATAAGATAAATATAAATATATCTCTTTTTAATTACACATATATCTTTATACGTAAATAAAAAATGTAGTCCTAGCAACTTAATAACTTATCAAATCAATTTAATGTTATTTTACTATTTATTCCCTCTATTCTAATCGAAATGGTCTGTTCAACTTCTTGAATAGTAAAATTATTAAAAAATAAGAAAAATAATATTATATTTAAATATCTTAATTTTATGTAAATTAAAAATATAAAAGAATAATTCAATCCCTTTTTTATGAATTTCAAATAGTAGGTAGGATAGACTTTTGGAATCCTAGGGAATGCATATATAGTCTCCCAGTACTTAATTAGATGCAGATCATAGTCTTTTGAGATTCATTGGAAACGAAATACTCATAAACCTCTGCTTTAAATCACAAAACAGATAGTTTGACCATCAAAATCACAAACAATCATATAAGTACTAGGAAACTGTTACAGGGAAAATATTTAAGAGATATTACTAACTTTTTATGCATTTTTATTAAGAAAAATTCTAATACAATACAAGCAAAACCAAACTGTTACAAGGAAAATATCAAGATAAAATAAAATCTTTAGGATTTTATTCTATCATTTATATAGTGAGTGTCAATGTACCTAAATTTGTAAAAGACAGCCAGGTCTTTGGAAAAAAACAGAGCCCATGGCTGGTTCATCAACCTCCTACACAAATGAATTGGTAGATGACTTCTACTTCTCGGCTTTATTCGATGAACAACAACTTTTTCCCGTCTCAGACGAAAACTATGCACATCAAATTCAACTCCAGGAGGTTCTTGTCTCCTCTCTTATATCTTCCTCCCCAAATATCCCATCTGAACCAGAGAATCACATCTCCAAGAAACAGAAAGTAATTGAAGAGAAAGAAATATCATCTTCTAGAAGCTTTTGTAATATTTGCATGGATTACAAGGAAACAGAAGAAATGTTCAGAAACATGAGTTGCACTCATTTATTTTGCAAAGACTGCATAAGCAAATATGTTGCATCAAAGGTACAACAGAACATAACACGAGTCCATTGTCCAGATACAAAATGTAGCAGAGGAGTTATTGCACCGGAGATATGTGGTGAAATTGTTCCAAAACAAGTGGTTGAAAGATGGGAAGATGCTTTGTGTGAGTCTATGATTCTTGCTTCACAAAAATTTTATTGTCCTTTTAAAGATTGTTCAGCTATGATGGTGGGTAGAAAGTGAGTGTTTCCGAGTGTCCGAATTGCCGGAGACTTTTTTGTGCGCAGTGTAAGGTTCCATGGCATGCTGGGATGGAGTGCAGTGAGTTTAAAAGTTTGAAGGAGGATGAGAGGGAGAAAGAAGATATAATGCTAATGGAGCTTGCAAAAAACAAGAAATGGAGGAGATGCCCCAAATGCAAGTATTTTGTTGACAAGGTTTCTGGTTGTTCGCAAATTCTTTGCAGGTTGGTGAATTAATATTAACTACTACTACTTCTTTTGTGTTTATTCAGTTCATTACAATTTTAGGATAATATGATGTTAAGGCCGTAGTAGTGTCAGTGTGTGTGTTCTTTCCCCTAACCTAATCATTTGATAATACAAATACAAGAATGTTTATGTTTGCAAACCATTTATAATGTTGATATGAATTTCAGGTGCGGGTATGGCTTCTGTTATGGGTGCGGTTTAAGACATACTTCAAGTCATGGATGCGTAAGGATGAGATGAATTGAATACCCTGTTCATCTTTGATTATGAAAAAAAAAATTGTGTATTTTATGGTTGTATGACTTATGGTTATGAGGTCACAATTGTGATATTATTTGATTCTGCAGTTTTAAGTGATTAAATTATTAAAATTGGTCATTTAAGACCAATCTTAGACAGGAGTCTTCAAAATTCTGACGAAGAATGTAAAAGTAAGAGCTTTAGGACGGGTATCTTAAAATAAGTTATTTATAACTTAAAGTTAATAAATTGATTTAAAGTTATAAGTTAAAAGTAACTTAAAAATTAAAAGTTAGAAACTGATATTTTAAAAAATCAACTTTTAAGTAATTTTAAACTATAAATAATTTTTTTAACAAATATATAAATTTATAAATTCATTGATCCATATAAATAATTTATAAGGAACCGCAGTTTGGATAAAGAAAGGAAACCGGAATAGACTGATAGTTTGATACCTCCTTTCCGTGATACATAATGGTTGATGTTTTAACATTTTTTTTATGTATTTATAAAATATATTTAAATATAATATTTATTAATTTTTTAAAATTAAATAGAAGTAAAATTTTTATATTTTTATTTAATATAAAAAATTACAAATTTTAAATATATATATATATTTATAAATATATAAAACTAACGTGTAAAAAATTAAAACAAATCTATGATTATGGAAGGAGGGAGTATCAATTACCGATCCGTTAGAATCTATTCAGTTAGAATGGTAATCGGATCCGGTTAATTTTGCAATAAATTAAGCCAATGTTTTAAAAATTCCTAGGAGGATGTAGGCGGTAAGGTGCCACCTAGTGATTAATTGTATAATCAATAATTAATTGTAACGATTAATCGGATCGTTAATTGGATGTATTTAAATATTATTTTTATTTAATATTTTAAATTATTATCAAATTAATTATACATGGATTTATATTACTAAAAATAATAATTTTAAAATATAAATTCATAAATATCAAGTTAATTACTTAAGTAACGTCTCAAAAATAATATTTTATTAAATAAAAGCTATAATAATATATTAATTAAGTATTTTTCTTTTTATATTAATATTTTTAACTATTTACTCTTTAATTTTATTTTTTTAAATCCGTTTATGAAAGATTAAAATATATACAGATATATAATTATATATAATAAATAAAAAGAGCAATCAAGAGAATAAAATTATTAAATAGAGAATGTTACTCATTTAAAATCTGAAATACTCCCTCTCTTTATATTATATTTTATATTATATTATGCGTTTGATTATTTATATATATATTTAGGTTTGATAGAATATTAAGAATTATTATTTTTTAAAAGAAATTTAAATAAAAATATTATAGTTATATTTTTATTTTAAAAGTTTTATGAAAATAATAAATTTTATTAATATAAAAATAGTTAAATACTTTATATAATGTAAGAGTATCTCCAACTCATTAGCTATATCCTACGTGGCTAGCTAATTTGAAGATTTTAAAAAGAATTTTTCTCCAACCCATTAGTTATGATTAACTATAATATAGAGAAGTCACGTTTCATTCTCTATATTTACTACTCTCTTATTCTTCCCTATATTTTTCTATGTCATTACTTACTATATTTATAATTTTTATCAATTAATATTTATTATTATCTTATTATTTTCTTAAATTAATTAATATTAAAATATACCTAATGAATATAGCTAATTTCATTGAAGAACAATAAATATTTACCTCTCTATCTTTTTAGCTAATTATTATTTTTAATATGGTTAACTAATCAATTTAACTAACATTGGAGATGCTATGAGGGAGATACTATATAAGTAATCATGATCTTTTTAAGTCGCGGAATATGAAATCGTTGAACTCCAAGTAAATGAGTACTTTGAATCAGTAATTTTGGAAGTACCATTTTATTTGACATCTGAAATCTGAATACCTAACAGAATAGATCGCAGATTCGATGTAATTGATAGACATAAAAAATGTGTGAAAATTAAATAAATTAAGGTTTAAAAAGACTTTAAAATATAAGCATCTAATTTTAAGCAGGAAAACAAAGTTATATAAAATGAAATTCTTTGTTGTATTTATTTTAAAAGGAAAATAGGAGGTAAAATATTTAGAGGTTAAATTAAGAAGTAAAATTTTGCCAAATTTATATTAGTTCTCTCTCTTCTTACTTGATCTACCTAATATAAGATGAATTTTATTTTCTTTCTCATTCTCCTATCTAAATTTTGTTTTTCTTCCTACTTTACTTTTCATCATAAAATCTTAGATCTAAACAATGTGTTTGGATCTAGAATTTTAAGAAGAAAAATAAAACTAAAGGTGATATATATTCCTCTTATGTGTTTGTTTAGAAATGAAAATATGCAGTAAAATATTTAGGTAATAAAATAGGAAGTGAAATTAGATCAATTTTATACTACTTTCTTTCTCTTTTATTTGATTTATCAAATATTTTTCTTCTTAAATTTTAGTTTCTCTCTTATTTTATTTTCCTGCCTAAAATCTTAAATATAAATACACTATAGTAAGTACTAAATAGCTTTGAAATTCAACTAATAATATTTGATTCAATAAATGAAGGCAGTGTGTGTTTTCTTGAAACCCAACTACTCATTATATATATATATATATATATATATATATATATATTTACAATTAACTACTCATGATCACAATCTAATTTGTTTTTTATGAAAAATGGAAGTACTGTACTATCATTGAATCCCTTGTATCGAGTAAATCCGCATATTATTATTAGCTTTTATAAAAGAATAAAAATTTAATATTCAGCACATTATATCCAATATATAATAAGCGTAAGAGACTTAAACTAGTTTTTGATATTGATGTGAATCATAAATATATCAATTATATTAAAGTAAACTAAAATAAATATTAAATTATATATCTACTTACAGCACTAAGTAAAAATAAATAAATAAAAAAGCAAAACCTAAATACATATCACAACAGAATGAGTCGAGTCCTCTCCTAGCCATGGTTAAACTCGTGATACGTCCATGAATTCACTTACAAAGTTTTTTTTATTAAACATCAATACATATCACAAAACTCTTCTTGTCAGATTACCACCCAATATAGATTACAAAACATATAATAAGTGTAAGGTATTTAAGCTTGGTTTAGATATTGATGTTGGTCATAAATATATCAATTAAATTAAATTAAAGTAATATAAAATTATATATCTACTTATAATACTAAGTAAAAAAAAAAAAGCAAAATCTAAGTACATAGACCTTGCACAACAGGATGAGTCGATTCATCTTATAGCTATGGCTAAAGCAAAATCTAAGTACATAGACTTTGCACAAGATGATGAGTCGATTCATCTTATAACTATGGTTAAACTCGTGATACGTCTATGGACAACGAAGTTCAATTACAAAGTTTTGATTTATTGAACATCAATACAAATCACAAAACTCTTCCGATCACATTACCACCCAGTGCAAATTAAAAAAAGAGATACTATCACTTGTTTTACATGTATTTATTTTACTATTAATTGAGTTTATTCATTAATTTTAAGATAATTGATTTCAGCCCCAAAACCCCAAAATCTATTAAATATTCATGTATAACTTCTATTGACATTAAAATCATAAAATCCAGAGGATATTTTTTTTATTAAGTTTATACGACACCATCAATGGTCACAAAAAACTATAATTACTGTATTTAATTTCAACCAAACATAATTTATATTATCATATCTATATGCATCCCATTTACGTTATTTTATTATTTTTTAAAGATTATTAATTTATCAAAATAGAAAATATATTTTATTTATTATGAAATATAAATGAAATTATTTACATTATATATGAGATATAAAAAAATAATGATTCATTCTTAATATTTAAATAAAATATTAAAACTTAATAAATAAATTTAAATAAATGATTATTTTATAAAATAATAAAAATTTTAATATATAAATTATATAATAATTAAAATAAAATAATTATATTCTACATATAATAAACATAAAGGAGTTTAGCTTGGTTTTGATTTTAGTATTAGTCCTAAATATAAAATTTATACAACTCGATGACTAATTTAATTGAAAAGAATTCATCTGAATGCATAAATAAAATTTAAAAATTTGGATATTTATACATATTATGAGTTAAAGTCAAATTTATTTTTTTAAATTATAATTTTAATAATATAAAAAATATAATAATTTTTAGTAATATAGTTATTTTTTAATATATTAAAGAAGAATATATATATATATATATATATATATATACATACATACATACATACATACTTTGTATCAACAATATCAATATCAGAGTCGTCCATTATCTTTTTATGAAGAGAGAAAACACAAATACAAAACAATATAAAATTGATAATTTTCAATTTAGGTTTGGATCTTTATAATAAAATTATAACAAATTAAATTTATATAATAAAAGATTATAAATAAATATGTAGATAAAATCTATTAATTAAATACAAAATTTATTAATTTAATAAAACAATATTTTTAAAAATATTAACTTATTAAATATTAGTTTAAAAATATTATATAATATTTTTTATAATATTTATAAATATTAAATTTTACGAGAATAATATTCAGAGAATTTATCAGTTCCTATTCATATTACATATCATAATTATAAAATTTAATAAAAAAATTTTAAAAGACACCTTACACAGATTAAATAACTAGTAACGTTATAAGAATAATAGTTATGCATAAATTATTAAAGTAATTACTTCCTGTTATGGATCAAAATAATTGTACCAAATTAAAGGTTACCTGATGCTCCAGAAGCTTCAAAATCGTTCTCCCGACTCCTTAGACGTCCGCCGGAAAACCTACAAAAATCGGTGGGGGTGATCCCACCGGGGACTCTCGGGCACAAGAATAAGTGATCTGTATAAGAATAAAATCTCTCAAGTTGAGTTAATATGGTGTACCTGATTATGAAGATTAATCCCCTTTATATAGCTGTAAATTAGGGTTTCTAACATGTATTAGGAATTATAATCATATTTTGTTTGGTAATTCCACTTACCTTGTCTCTCTATTTACTTGCATCCCAATATTAGGAATCACCATATGATTTATCTTCCAGATTCATTTTTCCTATCTAATTAGGGTTTCTGCACCTCCTCATTATTAATTGGTCGTATTGGGCTTCGTGCCGTATTGGGCTTAGTAGTAACGTGTTCCTCTTATTAATTAGACCCCTGGGCCCTAAATTAAATCCAACCTGACCCGCATATTATTAAATAATACTCGTCTATAATTAATTAAATTAATCTCTATTTTTGGGCCCCCTACATTTGCCCCCTATTTTCGGTGTAATTTATTTTCGGAAATATGATTCGTTTCTAACCAAAAATAGACTTATCTGTCAAATTTTTCCATCTACTGCTTATCCTCCTAGGCATAGGCGCCTAGGAGATTGCTTTGCAACCATTCTTGGCGTGCTAAGATGAGGTTTGGACTGCTCCTAGGCGCTAGGCGCCTAGGAGGTCTTTCCTCCTTATTCTTGATGTGTTTTACTTATTTCATGGGCTCCTTGAAGCAAGAAGGCGCCTAGAGTACTTCTATTCCACCATTCTTGGCGTGCAAGTATCTTTTTTGGAGTGCTCCTAGGCACTAGGCGCCTAGGAAGCTCAGTACCTTCACTACTTAGTGTTTTCTTGTACTCTTAAGGGGTTCCCTTATAGATAAGGCGCCTAGGAACCTATGCTACCTCATTGTTGGCGTGCACAACTTATTTTTGACATACTCCTAGGCGCTAGGCGCCTAGGAAGCTCACTAGATTCATAATTTGTCATTTTGGAAGGATTTGAAGGTATCCCTATACATCTAAGTGCCTAGGAAGCTCACTACACTCTTATATTGACTTTTTGGAGTGATTTCAAGGGATTTCTCACATATTTACACGCCTAGGAGACTTATATTTCTCATTCTTAGCGTGCATAATCTTCTACAAATGTTCTCCTAGGCGCTAGGCACCTAAGATGTTTATTTATCCCTAACTTGGCGTGCAAGAGCTATCCTAAGGGATTCTTTAAGCAAGGTGGCACCTAGGGAGCTCTAAGTTCCCATTCTTGGTGTACAAGAGGATTTTGGGGGTTCTCCTAGACGTTAGGCGCATAGGAGACTTCCCATATCCTTACTCGATGTGTTTCGTGTAACTTAATGGTCTCCTGGACTAATTAACACCTAAGAGGTTCTCCTGAACTATATTTGATATAGTTTTCCATTCTCAAATCTCCCCTTAGGTCCTTGGCTCCAAGAGGATTTATCATTTACAAAACTTGATGTCCTGAAATAATTTTGAGGGTTTCCTTAGACTTATTGGCGCCTAGGAGATTCCCTTTTGTCATTCTTGATGTGTTTTTTCATTTCTTGAAGCTTCCCTTGAACTTTTTAGTCTCTATGAGTCTATATTTTCTCCTTATTTTCCATCAAGATGGATTTCTATTATCCTCCTAGGCGTGTGGCGCCTAGGGTATTATATTTCCTTTACATTGGGGTTTTGCCAAGGATTTGAGGGTATCTTTGAGCTTTGTAATATCTAGAAGTCATAGTCAACACAATTTTAGTATTTCATTTATAAGTAATGTATTCTCCTAGACCTATGGTCTTATTTCATCTATAAGTAATGTATTCTCCTAAACCTAAGAGATGAAGATATTCTAATATCTATGGAACCTCCTTAGTCAAAGGAATTGCTATCAATTACATTTATGATTCACCGGAATCTGACAATACTCTTTAACACATATGTCTGAAAGCTATATTCTGCTCAACCTATTTAGTTCACAATTGTTATAAAGAATTATCATAGTCATTTATAATTTTTCTCCATTCCTCATAGTCATTAGGCGCATAGGGGACATTGATTTCCATACTTTGATGTGTATCAACTCATTTTAATCTCCATTCTAGGCACATGGCGCTTTGGAGCTATATTACCACCCATCTTGGTAGTTTAACTAGTAATTTGAAAGTTCCCCTTGACATTGGTCATTTAGAAACCCTAGCTTCCCCCTGGAAGTGATTACAATTCAATATTCATGGAGTCTCCTTAACCAAAGAGCTTCTATCCATATCAATTATATTCATAGGTTTATTTTTGACTAAGAATTCGTTACTTCCTCATCCGTAGGTGTAAGAATCCCATCATATCCTCACCTATAGGTGTAAGAATTCCACCATATCCTCACCCATAGGTGTAAGGATTCTAATCTATCCTCACCCGTGGGTATAAGGATTCTAATCTATCCTCACCCGTGGGTGTAAGGATTCTACCCTCTCGAGACATCTATGAGACCTCCTAATTCATATTGGCTAATATCCTTCGCATTTTATGGTTTAGTCGAACCTAATTATACTCCCTAGAGTTCATCATATCATCACCCGTAAGTGTAAGGATTCTATCAGAAGTACCTATTTGAAATTTATGTTTACATATAACAATTAAATAATTGAAATATCATACTTTTTTATGTTACCTTTTCTATATAAGCCTCTTCTGGATGATAATTTCTTCATTTCCAACTATTCAAATTTCTCTCCACCTTCTCTTGGCTACCATTCCCATTGTAACACCCCAATGTCCCACATCGTAACATGTGGGAACTCTGTCTTAGTAAGAGCATAAAATAGACTACCAAGTGTACCTAACAAATCATGATCTTTTGAGGGGCATGTAGTGGGCTTGTGGACCTCAAGTTGGTGTGCGTTTGGGCCAGTAATTTTGGGTTGGGTCGTCACATTTGGTATCAGAGCTGACTCTCGAAAGTTCGGACTGGGTTAATCTAGTCGGATTGCCGGAGGTGGGGAAACGACGGTCTAGTGACCCGGTAATCCCACAATGGCTAGAGAGGACCGATCTGGGCCTTATGGGGGCTA
>JAUEJK010068500.1:0-12074 GCA_032274865.1 Eryngium alpinum | reverse complement strand
GAACGTATGGAAGGTGGTGGAAAAAGCGAAGGCTAAGAAATAGACAAACTAGTAGTGGACTTGGGTTGGTTTATTACTTTTTCTTCCACTAATGAGTTGTGGGGGATTTTGATGGATCATTTGCAACATAAAAGCGTAAATTTTATTTGACATTTGCTTCTTGTTTGGCTGTGTTGCATGCTTTTAGTAATTCATGTCCAAATTATTTAAAGTTGCAAAAAGTGATTAAAACGCATTATTGGACATAATTTGTTATATGCTTCAGAAGACAAGTGAAATGGAGGAAACCCAGAACCTATCAGACCTAGTGCGATGGAGCGCCAGTCTAATTTTCCAAACTTTTTGAAATTACCTATTTCAAACTTGCCACCAAGGCATATACCATTAGAAAGTAATTGGAGAAACAAAGCTAGAGCCATTGGAGGCATCTCAAATTGAGCTCTAGAACTCCTGAAAAGTGAAGTGAAAGTTCACCTTTTCTTGGTTAACCTCTTTATATGGAGTTGAACTGCTTTCCGGAGACGTAACAAATTCGTTATCCATCCGATCAGGGGTTGTAATATATCAATGGTAATTTATTTCAAAAGCTTCACAATATCGTATATTGAGCAAAAATCTGACATCCAAGGTAGAAGTTCTAAGTGGTCAAAATAGAAGCAATGATCGGTCAAAGCAAAAAACAAAGAGGCAGCCGAATCAAACCTCCGATCCATCTCTCTCCATCATCAGCAGCGTGTGGCCTTATATGCTGGCATCTTGTGTGGGTGGATGAAAGGTGGTGAATCTGGTTGGTTTATATAGAGTTATATTGACGTAATTCACAAAGCCAGTCGTTGGTTAACTTGTACAAATAATAAAACATACACTTCTTTTATCTCGAGGATGGAGAACATCAAATTCATACTAGATTATTGGAACAACTTACTGATTCCCTCGTTCTCTTAATTAGGAGTAGGACGAGGCAAAATTAAATTAACTAATTATAAAATTAAATTGATTTATATATGATTCATATATGATATAAATTTATTCAAACTGATTGAAAATAATTTTTTCTAAGTGTTACCTTGCTTACAATCAAGATCCTAATTAATCTAATTTTGTAATTTACAGATTTATGACTTATTTATTCCAGTGAACTGGGTATATAGTAACCTGGATCTGTAATTTATTCGTTGATTATTGGTTGTGCAACTTAGATCTATTTGTATTTTATCTGAAGTAGAATACATTTGTAGAAGTGCTTTTATGATCATCAACTTCCGCCCGATCACTATGACAATATAGCAATAATCATGGGATCATTTATATCTGCCCCATTTCTACCAAGATAACCTAGATCTAGGTCTTAAATGATTAATAGATTTGTTGTTTTATGTGGATGATTTAAATTTTCAACCTAGATCTAGGTCTTAAAATTATTGTTTGTTAGCCATAATTTGGTTGATGGTGTGACTCTGGCGGGCAATCTAGATCTACCTTTCTATTTTACAGATCCATGATTTATGTATAAGTTTTGTTTTAATTGATTTATATATGATATATATGTTTATTCAACCTAGATTTGGATTGAAAATAATTAGTGTTACTCTTGCACAGGTCTCAAGCAGTAGTGGGTTGGATAGAATAAAGCTAAGGTAGAAAAGATTAATCAAGCCATGGAGAACTCAAAGAATAAGTATTCTTGCCAGATATGTGCAGTTGATGAGAAGCTTACTTTTGCATTTCGTGCTACAATGAAACTCAATGTATTACACTGCAGGTGCCGGTGAATCACACCAGTACTTTTGCATTTCGTGCTACAATGAAACTCATGTGGACAATATTGTTGTTGATCGAACTTCTTTTCCGACACGACTTGAGAAGAAGAAAAATGATCAAGAAAAAGAAGAAGGGTGGGTTCAGTGCCACAAATGTGAAGCTTGGCAACACCAAATATGTGCGTTGTTTAACAGCCGGAGGAATGGTGGTCAAGCTAAGTTCACCTGCCCAAACTGCTATATAGCTGAAGTTGAAAGAGGGAAGCGTACTCCCTTACCACAGACTGAAGTACTTGGAGAAAAGATTTGCCAAGAACAATTCTCAGTGATCACTTAGAGAAAAGATTGTTCAAACAATTCGAGCAGGAGAGACTGGACAGGGCAAGGTTCCAGGGGAAAAGTTATGATGAGGTTCCAGGAACAGAATGCCTTGTTATTAGAGTAGTTTCATCGGTGGACAAAACGTTGGAAGTGAAGCTGCGATTTCTTGAGACTTTTCATGAAGCAAATCACCCGACCGAGTTTGCGTACAAGTCAAAGGTGGTATTGTTGTTCCAGAAAATTGAAGGTGTCGAGATCTGTCTGTTTGCCTTGTATGTTCAGGAATTTGGAGCAGATTGTGAGCAGCCAAATCATCGCCGTGTTTATGTCTCGTACCTGGATTCTGTGAAGTATTTCAGGCCAGAGATTAAAGCAGTGACAGGGGAGGCTCTTCGTACATTTGTTTACCATGAAATTTTGATAGGTTACCTTGAATATTGCAAAAAAGGGGTTTCACGAGTTGCTATATGTCCGCATGTCCACCAGTAAACGGCGAAGACTATATTCTTTATTGTCATCCAGAAAGCCACAAGACACCAAATTAAATCTGATAATCTCCGGGAGTGGTACTTATCGATGTTGAAAAAAGCTGCAAAGGAAAAAATTGTGGTTGAGCTAACTAAATTATATGACCATTTCATTGTTCCTGGTGCCGGTGAATGTAAAGCTAAGGTTACTGCACCCCGACTGCCATATTTTGATGGAGATTATTGGCCTGGTGCTGCTGAGATATTATCTATCAGCTTCAACAAGAAGAGGATGGTGGGGAACTGCACAGGAAAGGAACAACAAAGAAAACGATTACGAAAAGAGCTCTAAGAGGAACTTGTCAAGCTGATCTGTTTGGAAATGTCTCGAAGGATCTTATGCTGATGCATAAACTTGGCAAAACAATTAGTCCTATGAAAGAAGACTTTATCATGGTCCACTTGCAGCATTCATGCAGTCATTGTTGTATTATTATGATATCTGGAAACTGTTGGGTTTGCATGCAGTGCAAAAATTTTAAGTTATGTGACAAATGTCATGAAGCAGAACTAAGACTCGAGGACACAGAAAGACATCCTATTAATAGTCAAGGGATTCATGCACTTTTTCCTGTTGAAGTCAGTGGTGTACCTGCAGATACCCAAGATAAAGATGAGATTCTCGAGAGTGAGTTCTTTGATACCAGGCAGGCATTTCTGGGCCTTTGTCAATGTAACCACTATCAATATGATACCCTACGCCGTGCTAAACATTCTTCAATGATGGTCCTATACCATCTTCACAATCCGACTGCTCCTGCATTTGTGACTGCGTGCTATTTATGCCAAATTGAAATAGAAGCTGGTCAAGGTTGGCGGTGTGAGATTTGCCTTGATTATTATGTATGCGATGCTTGTTTCCAAATGGATGGTGGGATCAATCATCCTCATAAGTTAACTAATCATCCGTCAAATGCTGACCGCGATGCACAGAATAAAGAAGATAGGCGACAAAGAGTTATTCAACTGGGGAAAATGCTTGATCTGTTGGTGCATGCATCTCAGTGTCGTTCTCAAAATTGCCCTTATCCCAACTGCTGCAAGGTGAAAAGTCTTTTCCGCCATGGGATACAATGCAAAACACAGTCTCTTGGTGGCTGCGTTTTGTGTAAAAGGATGTGGTATCTACTCAAACTCCATGCTATAACTTGCAGAGAATCCCAATGTCATGTCCCCCGTTGCAGAGATTTTGGGGAACATTTAAGGAGGAATCAGCAGCAGGCAGAGGGTCGTCGACGTGCTGCCATTACAGAGAGGATGAGGCAGCGGGCTGCTGAGGTTGCTCGCGATTGTTAATGTCAAGGTTGTGTTGTTCTACTTGATTGTTAAATGATAGAACAGGAGTTGTTTGAATTTGGAATCTTTCTAGTTTGATGTTCAAACCAATATTATGATTTAACATATGTTTTTATTCCGCACAAGAAAAGTGGTCATATGCGACCCACAAGTTGGTCGCTTATAACACCATTTGGCCAGATATAGTGAGTATAAGCGACCAAATACATTGGTCACTTACGCTGTGGTTGCATATACTATTATACCCGAACGACACCGTGGTCACTTGTATGTGCACTCGTCCCGTGTTGTGGCCCACAATGCCAGAGTGGACTGCCAATGACACATATCTGCAAATAATTAGTTGACTATATGGAAATGTGTTGTATATATTTTGCACTACATACACCCGACTATTCGGTTGTAGTCGGACACCTTATTCGACTGATTATATTCAGTCGGAAATGATCCCTTTCTTCTAGTGATTTACGTGGTTCTTATTATTGCTATCATCTCTGTATAATTGTTAAACACAATAAACTACTGAAGTTTTGTAGGCGTGAATACAAAACTTAGCAACTTTTTGATTTTTCTGCTTTTGAGAAACACAAACAAATTTAAACTAACAACTATGAAGATTTATGAACAAACAGTAAGCAAATCAACAAGAAGATATCAAAGCTTAATTGTTTTTGATATTCTCTCAGTACAAAGATGCAAAGATTACAATGAAAAGTTACAATGAAAGGAGTACACTATGGCTATTTATAGGTAACAAAAGACACCTGCAATTTTCCCTGATGGTGTGGACCACTTTTAATATCCCTGGATGGTGTGGACCACATCGATTGTGACTTGCAGCACTTCTATCTTTCATTCCATCTTTAGCTAGAAAATTCTTTGCCATGTGTACCTTGGACCACAAGTTCTCCTCCAATTTCTGACATTCTTCTAACAGAAATGAGGCTTCCTTTCCAAGCAGGAAGACAAACTAATCATTTTCTTGAGCTGGCTTTTCTTCCCCTAACGCTTGGCTTCTATCCCCGTATGAGGGACTTTTCCCCTAATGAACTTATACCCGTCTCGGGATAAATCATATTATCTCCGTACGATCTTCAACCTTATGATCAAACTCCCCTGATGGTATTGAGAGCTTCCAAACTTGTCTTCCATGAAGATTTGACAATCCAAGACCCAAAGATACTTTACTCCTAGCATTCTAATTACAACTTGACACTTGTATACTATTGAGTTTAGAAGGTCCTTATTAAAACGAGTTCTTATATTCTATACAAGTATGAACTCTTTTTTAGAATGCTTTACTATGGACATCATCGTCAGTAACATGCAAATCAGACCTAACAATAAAAAAAATAAATATATGTTTGATAATAAATTTAGTATTAAAAAATAACATATAATCTTTTTTCTTTATATTAATCATTTGTAAAAGTTTGAATACTCATCCACTCATGTCTCTTATAAGGCTAGAACCCTTAACCTCCGATTATGAGGAAGTGAGGGATATCGACTAGGTTAGAAGCACCGAAACAAATATTTACAACCTTACAAATCCATAGTAGGCAATTTCAAGGTCACCGGTGTGTATCTATAACTACCAAACCTATCTGTTTCTGTAATCTATTTGTAACTTCCAAAAACATCAATATACTAAAATCAGCCAATTGACGCATTTTGCCCCTCTCCTTTTAGCAACTGTATACAGAATTCGGGCAGAACAGTCATTGGCTTGCATGTCTAACCCTCACCTATTAACCCTCACTTATTAGATCCAAACTCACTTTCCTTTTTGTTGCAGTCAGCTTGATGCACCGAGCATAGGTTGAGCATCCAAATCACTCAAACCGAGCATAAGTGGTTTGATCGATTTTGGTTTACACTCTTCTTTAAACCACTACTAGTGGCCTGGTTGTGGGTTGACATAATTTCCAGATCAATCCAACAACTTCAGATATAAGAATAATATTTAATACTAATAAACTAACTTGTGCAATGCACGGCTTAGTAATAAATACATATAATTTTATTTAAAAAACTTTATTAAAATATTTAATTAGTATGATGTAACGGCTCAAAGCCTTATGGTTTCCTCTAAACCAAAGGCCATTAGACCTACAGAAAGTATCTGATCTAACTCAAGGATTGAAACCCACTCGAGTAGTGACGCGGAAGGGATGGGCATTGTTCCCATTGATTAGATTCCCGTCTACTCTCTAAGAAATAATTATATAATATGAATATGTTAAGTTCTCAACTCATTCATAAAAGAAATGTGTATTTCGACTTTTTGATTGCATACAAATTCTTGAAAATATGTACTATATATAGGTTTACAAAGAAACTATTAACTTCATTTAATAACACAAATTGATACCCTAGGTGATATGTTGATGATGAATATAGTCTTTGCATTGATTCTACTTATTTGATGCAGGTTTAAGATAATAACAGGCAAGGACACAAGCTGTCTGTAGATGGAATGCAGCAAGTTGTTATCTATTCCCCATAGGGATGGTAGAATGGGGCAATGGGGCGGGCCCCCGCTTCATCTTTAATGGGGGGGTTTGAACCCTCTTAAATGGGGCGGGTCATTTTTGACCTATATATAAATGGGATGGTTCGGATTTGGCCCGCAGATATCCATGACCCGAACCATTTAAGATTTAAACGGGGCGATTTTGCACCATATGCTAAAAAGTAATTTTTTTAATTTTTAATTTTAATAATTTTAATTATATACATTTTAATTTTAATAATTAAATTTAAAATCTTATTGAGACTAATACTATATGTTTGTATATGCTAAGTTTGTGTGCTCAAAACGTGCAAATATGTGTTTTCAATGTGAATTTATAGATCAAGATAAAAAATTAATTAAAAAAGTACTAATATTTTTAATTTAATATTAATATGTTCCACCTTAGAATTTACAAGTCATAGGCTTGATTTTATTTCTTCTTCCTTTAATTTTATGTAATATTTATTTTTTATTTGTAATAAATAAATTGTATTATTGTACACTAGTAAATTATCCCGTAAAATGTACAGCTTATTAATAAATATAATAAAATAATATTAAAATAATTTTAGTAAATATTCCAATTAATAATCTTACTAATTATTCGAAGTGTTCCTCAATTAATCTTACTAATCATTATGCGATTAACTCGATTGATTTTTGATTTTTACAATCGTGAATCTAGTGGACAAAAAAAGTCTTCTTACAAATTTTCTTACAAATTAAACAAGACTTCACCAATCCACACACTTTAACCTCATGGAACCGAGAAAATAACTTTTATCATTGGTTGAAGATGGAGTGTGATGCTAAGAGCAACCGCATGCATCATTGTCTTTGCCATCTCTGGGACTAACTTCACATGCCAAATTCCTGCATTAGTTGGTGACCTACCGTTTCTAAAAAAAAAATTAATTTACGAGAATATTTTATGAGAGTTTAATTTATATTTCTTCTTCTAATTTTATAATTAATTAAAATAATAATGTACAGTAATAACTTATAAATTAAATACCGAAAGAAAATGAAGAATATAATAAAAAGAAAATAGATACATATTATGTATCATTTAATATATTTGTATATAAATTAAAAATTAATATATATTTTAAAAAAATAAATTTTTTAACTAAATAATAATTTTTTAAAAAAAATAAAAAGATAAAAAAATTTAAATAGATGTCCATTGGGTCGCGGATTATCCGTTAATTAAATAGATCCTGGAGCGGGACCAACCATATATTAATCGGGGCGGGGCGGGGTGAACCATTTATTCAACGGGGCCGCGCGGTTTACTCCGCGGATCGAAACTACCCGCCCCATTGACATCCCTAATCCAAGAAACAGAAGCAAGATTGTGTCTAGATTCATCCGGGCAAAGTCTAGTCCAGGAGGTTTTCGAAGACAATTTTTTTAAAGATAAAGCATTGAAGAATTCCAAGTGAAGGAGTCCAAAGCTGTTATGAAGGCTCTTGCTTTATAGGAGTAGAGTCAAGTTAGGACTATTTCATTCAATGTAAGCTCTTTTCACTTGAATATATATAGATATATGATATATTGGAGCTTATCTTTATTTACAACTCCAAGCTCTGAATCTTATATTCTCTCACAAAGGCGCTGATTATATCATATCTATATATATAAGTGAGAGAGTGACTTAGTTGAGTTGTATTCTTATATTTTTGTTGTGAGAAAAGAGTGTGCAACTGTTATCTTGCTTTAGGTGGAGTAAGTGCTCAAGGGTTGTAGCAAAAACTCCAAAAAGGGAACTTGAGAGATCAATTGAACACGGAGTTCTAGTGTCTAGGGTTCAAGAAGGCACCTATTCATGCTGCTTGAGTGAACAGTTGTATTATTAATTGTGTAATTGATAAATTAGTTGATTAATAATGAAATCTCTTACCACGTTGGTAGGGGACCAGGACGAACGCCATTAGGGATGAATTAGGGCCGAAACTGACTAAAAGTGCTTGGTGTTCTTTACTTTACATACAACACACTACTTATCACAATTGAAGACTGATACAGAAAGCAGTCAGCTATTTACTTGATAAAAGTTAAAATTGGTCAGATACACCTATTCACCCCCCCCCCTTCCCCCCCTCTCCCTCTAAATGTGCACTTTCACAAATTACTTGAATCATCTGGATAGGTGTGCACTTTCACAAATTACTCGAATCATCTTGATTACAAAGATACTAAAAGACCATTTTTGATAATTTAAGATAAATAATAAACAAAATTTAGACTATAATCTCAACACTCCACTGAACTAAATTTTGTGTGTGCCAAGGTCTTTTCCTTTAACTCTTTAAAAACCTTCATTTTCATAGGCTAAATAAAAAAATTAGCTGTTTGATCTTGCGTCATACAATGGTTAACAACTCTTTCACCCTTTTTGACAAAGTTCTGATAAAATATTACTTGAATTCTTATGTGCTTGCTCTTCTCATATAATAATGAATTTAAGGGAGGCTTTGATTTCACTTTCTTAAAATACATGATTGAGATCTTCTAGCATACTTGTAATCCAATGTACAGCTTGACAACTTGCGAAAGATAGTAAAATTTATTCCGCCTCTACAGTTGATCGAGAGGGCCACTGACTTGTTATCCCTTGAACATCTATGTTATTGTACTTTATCTCAAGTAGAATACATTTGTAGAAGTGCTTTTACGATCATCAACTTCTGCCCGATCACTATGACAACAGCAAAAATTCATAGGATCATTTACATCTGCTGCAGACTCAGCTGTGTGTGCTAGTTCTAGGTATTTGTTTGTCCTACAAGCAAGATAATCTATACTTTTCATAGATTTGTTGTTTTTTTGGATGACTTATATTTTCAACCTAGATCTAGGTTTGAAAATAATTGTTTCTTAGCCATTATTTGGTTGATTGTGTTACTCTAGCCAGCAATCTTGATCTACCTTTTTTGTTTTACAGACCATGATTTATGTATAAGTTTTCTTTTAATTGATATATATGTTTATTCAACCTAGATTTGGATTGAAAATAGTTTTTTATTGCTGTTACTCTTGCTCAGGAATCAAGCAGTACTGGGTTGGACTGAGTACAGCAAAGGAAGATAAGAATCAATCCATGGAGAACTCAATGAATAAGTATTCTTGCGAGATATGTGCAGTTGATGAGAAGCTTACATTTGAACCTGCACCAATATATTGCACACCTTGTGGTGCTCCCATCAAACAGAATTCAATGTATTACACTGCAGGTGCCAGTCAATAACACAAGTACTTTAGCATTTCCTGCTACAATGGAACTCGTGGGGACAATACTGTTGTTGATGGAACTTTTTTTCCAAAGGCATGACTTGAGAATAAGAAGAATGATCAAGAAACAGAAGAAAAGTGATTTCTATTTACTCTTTTCTCACTGTATATGAACCATCTATTTCTTTGTTTGACATATAATTTATACATTACTTTGGTACAAATATATTGAATAAATATTCATTCTAACATATTTTTTGATATTTTTATTTTATTTTACCTTTTACATGTATTTATGAAAATGTACTTACTACATTTTGAAAAAAAAAATTGTATCTGTTTATTGTTACCTAATAAGAATTCAATCATAGTTTCTATGGATATAATTATTTGTTTAATATAAAATTTAAGAAAATTATAATGCTTTACATAAACATATACTTTTACAAAATAATATACTAATCATTTAATCTAAATTATCCAAATATTAATATTTAATAAATTAAAATACTCAAATCAATTGATTAGTATAATTCTTTATTAATAACTTGTACTAAATTACTATTTTAATAAATAATATATAATTAATAAGAATATAATAACAATTGTTGATGTTAAAATTTAATAAACAATTAAATGAATACATAAATAAATAAATAGAGTCAGATACAATTCATTTACCCACTTCTTAAGACAGATGGTATATCTACAAGGCAATGCTCAATGGAAAATAACACTTATTTGGAAAATCGATTTTTTTAATAACCATTATAAATTGATTTGATTATATTATATAATTTAATTATAGATATATATTAAAATATTTTGATTAATTACAAATAATTCCTTATTTGCACACTAATATATTACTCTGTATTATTTAGCAAAAAAAATATATATTACTCTGTATTGTTTGTATGCAGTGTGCAGTGTGCGTAGCACTGTGTAGTATATGAATGCAGTGTGTGTATGTGAGTTTGTACAGTGTATGTGTATGTGAGTGTGTGCGCAATATATGTGTACAGTGTGGAGTGTGTATTTCTATTGAATTTTAATCATTGGATTATATTTAATTAGTTTTTAATTTGTTTATTTTTTAAAGGCTTGCGACTCTGTGTATATATATACATAGGATACATATACAAATATATTATATAATTTTTTTTTGCTAAATAATATATTATATAAAGTTAATAACATTAAGAACCCTAATTTATTTTTCATTCAGCGCCGCAGCCTCCCCGATATCTCCGCCACAGTGTCAGCGCAGTCTCCTCATTTTGCTCTGTTGTAAGGTATTGATTGGTTTACTGTTTGTTGTTTATTTACCTGTTCAAAGTAGATCTATATTAAAAATTATTTTTTTGTTGGTCTAACCTTACATTGTATTGGTAATTAGGTTTGTGTCTTATTTGTCTAAGATTTATCTAAGTAGAGTAATAATCTGAATCTATTTCTGTTGTTACATAAATTTTTAATTGGAATGATTGACTCTAATCCATCTGGTATCTTACTTGGAAAAATATATATGTTAGTATTTATATTTTACTAGTTGTTTGTATTTGATAATTATTATTTTGCAGAGTATATACTTATAGATTGACCGGTAACTTGAGAGAATTGATTTTGACTTGTACATATAATGCATTTATTTGAATTTGGATGTTAAAACTTGTAGGTGGTTTATTGTGCTGCAAATTTGAAGATGGCCCCATAAAAGGAAATTCCAGTCTTTCTTCAAAGGCATTTTTTTCCCGCATAACTTAACAAGACTGGTAATTTTTCATTTACATTGAAAAATAATAAATACTACTATATGATACTTCCTCCGTTCCGGTCAATTCGCAACATACTTTCAGGAAGGTGTGGCACCCAACTTTAGGTGGTTATAAAATATATTTAAATTTAATATTTTTATAAAAAGATTAAACCAAAAAAAAGTACCAAGTCAGTACTTTTATTTGGTTTAATCTGTTTATAAAAATATTAAATTTAAATACATTTTATAACCACCTAAAGTTGTTGTCAGACCAGTCTGAAAATATGTTAAGAATTGACTGGAACGGAGGTAGTATATTGTTTATCCTAATAGTTTTATACATGATATTATAATATTAGATACATAATGTACAAAATGTGTCTTAAATTAGTAATACAATAGGATGTACTGATTTGCTGCAGACACTTCCATGGGCATTTGAAAAGTACATAGAAGTAACCATACCCCGTTGGGTCTTCCTAAGAAATGGATTTCAAGACACTTGGAAGGTAAGGATAATCAAAAACAGTAGTACGTAGGGGTGTTCGTGGTTTTGGATAAAACCAAACCAAACCTAAACCGAACCTAAACCATTGTATTGGTTTGATTCTAAATAGGTTTGGTTCCATTTTTAGAACCATAACCATCTAGAACCTAAA